>FTRY01000124.1:0-17054 GCA_900157415.1 Armillaria cepistipes
CCGTTATGAACGAGGAATCGGATCCTGTGTACACGCGTTAGTCATTTCTCAACCTACAGTCTCCAGAACACTTACCCGACAAAGTTGGGCAGAATCGTGCATGCGCGAGCTTGAGTCTTTATCGCGACATTGCGTTGGGAAGCTTCTTTGAGGTTGGAGAAGGCCACAAAATACGGACCTAGCACACACACTCAGTAAGGAAATACGGGAAACCAAGCCAGAATAATTCACCTTTCCAGGCAGATCTCCCTTTGAAGAGGCTAAGCGTTGGCGGAAGAGGTGATGTCAGTGGCTGTGCAGATAAGGAGATCGACGATGAAAAGGCCGATTTCGGGACAATGGCGCGGGCGATAAGCATTCTGAGCACGGAATCTGTTTATTGAAACTAGTAGTGTACAAAATGTGACGAAAAGAGAAATCAATTTCTCCGAATATTCACCTAACAAGAAATTAACACGGTTAGGCAACGAAAAAAGCTGTAAGTCAGCAGCCATTCTAGCTCATAGGATCATAATCTCCCCACCCCGAAGGTATTCCTCAAAAGCACAAACGGGAGGTGGCTTCCTCCCGTTTGTGCACCGGCCAAGCGTAGTCTCCCGTTCAAATCGTTCCAACGGGAAACCGAGGCTTGCCGTTGTGGGTCCGATTTGCCCAAAAAAAATAGTGCGAGTCCCGAAGGACTCAACCTGCTCTCAGCGTAACCCTAACCCGATGGACCTACCTTTCAAGAGACGGCAACGAGCTAGAATATAAGCAAGTCAGCATCTGGCGAAAGAAGACAGAAAAGTCGGCTCACCATCTCAATTCCAAGACACACCAAACGAGTCAATCACAAGACGCCGTTGTCCAACCCCGCGTCGCCCTCAACAGACGGCGGCTATTTAATCAGCCGCGACGGGTTCGACGGGGTGATCAAAGGCGTCCGGTGCTCGACTCCCTCATTATCGTCGTCGCCGTCTTGATGAGAAAGTGATATCTATGCCCGCGCATCAGTCCTTGTCAAAGTGAACAAGGGAAGGAAACTCACTTTGACTTCAATCGATCGTCGACATCCTGCAGGAAGAGTATCAGCTGCCAAATCAATCACCCTATCGGGGAACACGTACCATCCATCCCGACCCATCCACCATCAAGTCCACCTCCCTCACTTCACCTTGATGTGTCCTTCTCGAAGGCGAACGTTGACTGTGCGTTGGAACGAGTGAACGGATGGCGTGGGTGCGGGGATCCCTTAGCCCGCGCGGAAACAGGTGCGTCTTGTGTGATCGGCGGATCGTCGTCCTTCCCTGTCGTGCGCAGACTTCTCCAACCCTTTGCCCGACTACATTCCCGGTGAGACCTTGTCATCCTCCTCGCATCCCCTCGCTCGCCGGAACGCGATATGTCGTCTCGCGCCAAAATTCGTTGCCTAGGCAGTTCACCGTGTAATAGCGAGCCTGCTGCTTTCGGCAGCGAAGGGCGGAGACTGTTACAAGTAGATTAGCTAGAGACAGGAAAAGAAAATATAGAACGTACGTGCAACAAAGCAGAACGACTCTGAGCCTCCCGAGCGACGTCCCTAACCCCCGTCCTTGCCAGTACACCTGCCCTTGCTCGCCGGAACGCGATACGTCGTCTCGCAGCAAAATTCGACTTCCAGGGAGTACAGAGCGTGATGTTGAGGCTGCGGTGTACGCGTTGGTCGAATACAAAATCGGCGGAGAATACAAAGGCATCGACTGCTGAGGAAAGTAGATTAGCTAGCGAGAAACAACGGACAATATAAAACTCACATTCAACGAAGCTGAACCACTCTGAAGCCTGATCCATGCGCGCAACCTCCCCAACTCCCCATCTTTGCCAGTACACCTGCCCTTGCTCGCCGGAACGCGATACGTCGTCAGCAAAATTCGACTTCCAGGGAGTACAGAGCGTGATGTTGATACGAATACAAAATCGGCGGAGAATACAAAGGCATCGACTGCTGAGGAAAGTAGATTAGCTAGCGAGAAACAACGGACAATATAAAACTCACATTCAACGAAGCTGAACCACTCTGAAGCCTCCCGAATGATCCATGCGCGCAACCTCCCCAACTCCCCATCTTTGCCAGTACACCTGCCCTTGCTCGCCGGAACGCGATACGTCGTCTCGCAACAAAACTCGAATCCTGGTGGGCCCAAAGGGTGATACTGTGTACGGGTTTGGTTGTGAATGTCCTCTGTTAAACAAAATTAGTTAGAACCAAGTAAAAATGTCAAACACACCTTGGATGCGCACGGAGAGTATAACAGCATTGGCGTTCCTCGCTTTATAATCCCTCACCTACTGGTCCATCTCGCCGGAACGCGATACGTTGCGTCGGAGCAAAAATAGGTCGATGTTGAGGATACATCGATGTCCTTCCCGTCACCGGGTCCTACAGTCACATCAGAATAGGAACAAAGAACAGAAACAGGATCGACGTACGGGTAAGGTGGGCACTTTGGGGCCGTGAGATCCGTGTACATGCCCATCGTCTCTGCGCTGCTCCCTCCGCACATCTCCAAGTCCCTCCCTCCTATGCGTCGTCCTCCTCGCTGATGCCGCTCGCCGGAAGTCAATACGTCGTGTCGGGGCAAAACTCGTCCCATAAAGCCATTTCAGGAACGACTGGGATCCTGGTAATGGTGCGGGAGTGAAGGTCAGAGTGGGAAAGACCGGGAATGCCGCAGGAGGGATGGGATGGGAAGGAAGACGTCTAAATGAAATGGAATATTCGCGGCGGAAGGCTTCTGTGAGAATCCTTCAACGACGGAATCACCCAATATGATTGCAAAACTTACCTCTAATACCAAAATGAAATCGGTCCATCGCAAAACGCGTCCTTTGCACTCGAACACGCATCGTTGACGGACGTAAAACCAATTCATGGGCCATCGGGCTACGGGAATGCGCTGATCGAGACGCCACCGAATATTGATGTCCTAGAAGAGTCAGAACAAAAATCAGCAAATTCGATGAGATGAAGATCGAAAGAATAACTTACGCAAACAAAACGTAGATCGAGGAACTAGAGAACGAGAGAACAAGAGGGTGGCAGACGGAAGGAAAGAACAAGAGAGATGGCCGTGCCAAATACGACGCCGTTGCCAAACATCCCTTTTCGAGCATTCAACGCCCATCCGCGACGCGACGACGACGCGTCCTCAATACAGCACGCCATTGCAGGAGGATAAATAGATGGTGGATGACCACGCCGTATATGGTGCATACGGGATGTCCGACAGTCTAGAATAATGGCAGCGTGGAGGTAAGAAAGGGGGATATCCGATCACTCAACTTCTGAAGCTTATATACCCTCGTAGATCGGTTTCACGGTCCGTAACTCATAAGGTCAGCAAAAATAATTTTATGGAAGAACTGATCTTCCATGTCTAGGCTCTGTATCCCTTGCCAACCCACAGCATGCGCATCAATCCGAATACTTTCTTCGGATATTCCTCTGCCACCTGTCATAATTTCAGGGCCTTCCAGGGGCGCAGGAAGGCTCATATGAGTGCTCCTATGCTTCTGGAATGTACTGAAACCATGGCATCTACTCACATTCATTTCCGTGTGATGAGCAACTTTGTAAACTTCTCTGAGATTCAACTGCCAACATTTCAAGTATTCCAAGGCTTCAAAGTATCTAATGACTGTGGAGTGAATTTGAGTCAGAACCAATGTATATTATGAGGTACGTATGATACAAAATAAGTTACAGGGTTGCCATGATGCCCTGAGAATGAGTACTCCATCCTGCACATGCTCATGCACATTCTTCGGGTCCGTGCATCATCATGCAGCCACACTAATCTATTTGTGAGCATTTTGAAGCAGCGATTATCCGCCAATATTGCGGAATCACAATGATCAGGCACTTGGCCGCAGTCGCTCAAGCGCATCCGGCTGGGATGCCGTATAGTTGCAACCGAAGCTGTCCTCAAGGGACAGTTCAGCGAGTCCTATACATTCATATAGCCGGTATTAGGTAAATACGCATCATGTCTCAGGGCTACTTACTAGCATAGTACAGGGCCGGACTGCCTGCTGTGCACCGAAAGCCATCCGCCGAGAGAGTATCTGTAGAATGTGAATTTGGTATCTTTGGACCAACAATGAGTACGTCTACTTCTGCTCACAAAGTCAGAAATGTGCTTACATTGCTAATTAGAGGTGTTATGCTACTCACAATCCTACGAGAGCCATTCGATGGCAACGGTATATCAAGTTCCAATTACCGCCTCGTTCTTCAAAGATAAACCTGTCTCACATGGACAGTCAACGAGAATACCTACTGATGCCGGGCCTCATGAAAAGCGATTAGACATATTCACTCCGTGGGTTCCAAATTTCAAGCCGGTTGCCCTGATACTTGGTGAGTCGCCATTGGTTCAATGTTCAATAAATACTTACCGTAGAACATGGATACGGCTAGATACCTACGCCGCTGGGTCAACAAATGAAGATCAAGTGTGGTTAAAGTGCGTACGGTGTGCCTAGAATGTTCCTGAATCATTCTAGCGATCGCAACCGTCTGAAAATTGGAACCCTTTCTCGTAAGAGTTCCATCCAGCTCAAAAAGAATACTCACTAGCACCGAGTCTAAAAGACGTTACGACAGGCTTTCAGTATATCAGCTTGCTCGATAGCAAATGGATGGTTGAGTACCCTATGGTGAGTTGCGTTTGAATTAGATACAACTCATCATGAATGATAGCCTGTGTTGAAGTAGGTACGAAGGCTAGACAATGTCACCATCCATTCATAGAAAGGGTCATAAAGGTGTCCCTAGTTCCTGAATTATTCGAGTGATCAAATCGACTTGAAAATCGGAAACCTTGGTGATATGTCCATGCTACGCATGGCTTCGATGTCCTTACATGACCGCAGTGAGAGATATTGCTAGGAGCCCGGTAAATGTATGTTCATGGATTTCAGATAGTATTTACTCACAACTCTGTATGTAGGACCAGATTCAGAGTCCACAGACAACTCTGCCGTCTTCTCGGCGCGCGCAATGCCTACGTCTTTGTGTGAGAAATCGATGAGAGGGTCGCACCAGCAACCGGTTAAGCACGTCACTCGGGTGGGTCGGGAACGGTATACGGCACTATTATCGGGGTCATGGTTAGTATATTCTCCCTTCTTCCACATCATGATCAGCCCTAGTTTAAACGAGTTTGATCCAGACGGCTCCACCGCTACCTGTATTCACCATGCGAGCCAGGAAACAATACCGTCAGGGTAGTTAGGGCGATGAATTTCCCATTTGATTTGTATGAAAGGTAAAGGTTTCACAATTCGGTTCATATACTGACCGCGCTCACCTCTGATCGAGACAACGGCGCAAGCGTCGGCTTCAAGTTCGCCCTCGCCTCCAAGTTACCGTGGCGCGGGTCAGAAATCCTCGAGTTCGGGTTTTGAAGTGAGAACGTGGTATCACACCGATGCGATACATAGTTTAGATCCATATTGCATGCACAATAGTAGAATACAGATGTCCTGCACTGTATGAGCACTCGATATTCACGAGAATCCAAATGAACACGAACCAAAAGTACGGACGTCGATTGGCGGGATACCCGCCTCAATCTGAATCCTTTCACAACGAGTCCCATCAGAAATCCTGCAAAATTTCTGATGTCCGTCATCGAGATCGTCGATGTCTAAGCATTCCACGGGAAACGGCCTACTCCTCGTATCTTACAAAAGACATCTATAGGACCATGCGTCAGCGAAACGGGAAAGCACAAGAAGGTCTTCGTACCACGATGCTCGATCAACGTAAGTAAATTGAATATGGTTCCGTTAGAATACAGGTGCCTGCGCCGCATCAGCACTTATCATACACCAGGATATCAAGGACCACGTACCAACTCACTTGTGCGAGTTCTGGTTACCTTTGAGCCCTCGATAAATCACTCAAATATTTGAATAAGATCTCCTACATGTTATCGGAAGAATGTTAGTTAGATAATGACAACAGTTAGCCGTTATTCGATGTCCAAAGGTTGTTCAATACAATGTATTCCTGGAGAACGTCAGCTGAGATAGCACAAACCTACGAAATTACCACCTTATCCCTCAAATATCCGTCGCTGATGCTTTCCAAAGGAAGAAGATACCAGTTAAATATCACTTCAAAGCTTGAAGACCGAATTTCGTGGTAGTCCAATACCTCATGGAGCTTGAACGTCGGAAAGCACGCGAGTCAAGAATCGAACGAGTAGCATGATGGTGGTAGTGAACAAAAGAGGAAGTTGCCGGTTCGGTTAACTCCCAAAGAGGAATCACCTCGGTTTCCTTCTTACCACTTCCTCCAATCTGTGAAATCCGTTCTTTCACAATTCTGGTTCGCGTATTCACTCCCCAGGTTTGCTGGGTTTCCATATTTTGACTATATACAGCCTTGGTTCAATCTAAATTGCGTGATGATACACTTTTCGCTACTCTCAGTGTATGGGAAAGGATCTGAATCGACAACGGACGGCTCTGGGTGCTCCCTCGGACCCTGCACAACGCGTCCTGCACTAATGAGATCCTTCGGACCGGGTCACCGCGGCCCCAGATCATGACGTCGCGCGTCAGCCCTGAACTTGAACAGGAGCTTCACTATCCATTCGTGAGTTATTATTTGTACCGCATGACAGGTCTTTTATTTTGATGTAGAATCAATTATCAGCATATATGAGGCCTATGATACGCTTCCAGACGTTCAGGGAAGACCGTAATTCTGTTTGAGGTCCGGAGTTTGTTCATGTGGTACGTCCCCCAGAGTTTGTATATCATTATCGAAGCTTACGATCACCAAAAATATAGTAACATGTGCTGTTTGTATTGATGCAACTACGACGACGAGGCCCAGATGGTTTACTCGCGGCCTAACCGGTTGAAGATTCCAACAGAAGCATTCCCGTCGTAAGTCCCAAATATCCGTATTTCAAAGTTCTCATAGTCGTGTTCTTTGAAGATGGCCCTGGTACGTGATCAGGGTCGCGGGGTAACCGGGCTCCCACCCTGTGCCTGCCACCAAACCAACTTGAAAGTCGGAACTCTCCCCAGTGCGTACTTTGTGTTTTCCGTGTTTCTGTAATGAGCTTAATGATTATGTTGGTAATAGTACAGGTCTGCGTCGAGGGGAGGGTGGGACCTGACTCTAATATATTCAAGCATGTCGAGATATCGACTTGTCTGTAATATCGGGAGCACTACGCTCAACGCAACACGGGTAACTCATTCCGGCTTTGCAATCTGTTTTTGAGATCTTCCAAATTTCGGCCGTCGCAAATTCTAATGTCCGGTATTCGCGTGCCTTCTAATCAATCAGCATGGTCTATCCGTGTACTGACTGGGTTCTAGACCAGTGCGAATGGTTTAAATACGAGGTATGTTATCCCTTTCTATCCATCATCCCTCCCATTCATCCCTACTTCCCCTCCCTTGTCTAGCTTCTCCCCTCTTCTCCTTCTCTCAGCCGATTTCTTTTACTATCTTCTCGTCGTCGAGCACGTCCTCGGCGAGTCTCCCGCCGTTGTACGCCTCCTCGTCCATTTCTTCTACCTGAATGGTTTGGTCTCGTGACCGCCATCATTTCCTTTTCGGCTTCGTTTGTTGATCTTCTTCACTTACGACTTCAACCACGACGACGCCGTCAAGCTTGACGTCGACAACAGTGAGCTCCGTTTTGTTTTTCCGTGTTATTTTCTAGTCTAACATCGCGTAGACTGTCGCTAATGCCCACGATGATTGCTTTAACCGTGGTGGACGCGTCAATCGGACGACGGCTTAGCTAGTCAATATTTTACTCGACGCAGGTAAGCTTGTTGTGTAAAGGTACCACTCCTTGATTGCTTACTCTTATCTTCGTCGTTAGTCTCTATTAATGGTAAGCTATCGTACTACCCTCGGTTCTCGCCTCTACTAACTAATGTTTGCCCTAGCTGGTTCCAACTGGTATTGCTGCAGCCGCACGCCAGGTAAGTCCTTGATGCTCTATAAACCTCTCGCAAGCTCACTGTTTTTTTTCCTGTCGCTCCACAGCAAGTAGCCTTTCCCTTCGACGACGGCCGCATTCGGATTTGCAACGCGCACCATGATGCCAACCGATCAAGGCAAGATTCCTCGAATGTACGCGGCGATGGTTAGGTGTCGACGTCGCATCGTTACGGTGCTGGGGGTTGTCGATAAGGACTCGCTGACTGAAGGGACTAACCATCTGGTGAGCCATGATTTTTGTTGTTCTTTGACAGCTTCTGACGCGTCTCTTTTCCAGCTCATTGATACGTACACCAGGTAGAAGGCGCACGGTAAGAGATTCATTTATTTTCAAGACGGAGCAAGCTAACGCCAGCAATAGAACACTCGTTTATTGTAACCGCCGACCGCCAAACTGAGCACCGACTACCACACCACACCAATACTGCACGCTATGGTGGATTCATGCTTGTTCCCTTTTTCTGGGCATGTATGTTGGTGTAACTAAGGCAAAGTGGCCTCTTTCGACTAACCGATGTCGTAGGGTGTCGAGAATCCCTCAAGCTTCGTGTCCGAACCAGAACAGAACAGGTGTGTAGACCTTTTCCCTTTGGATTTGCAACAGCTCAGGCGCCGTTTGCCATTATAGGATGCAGTAGTGGATAATCGGCCAGCAGTGGCACAGGTACCTCATGCGATGGTGGAGACGGCATTGGTCACAAGGTACGCTGGTGTGGTGAGGGAATGGCGGGATCTGGCTGACAGATGTGTTTCAGATCTCGAGGTTGGGATGGAGGGTTGTATCAGCGCAGACGCTCCGTGGAATCCGGTATGTCTAGCTTGTTCTACCACCTTTTCTGCTACTAAACTGCCGTTCTTAGGGAATGGGCTGCAAGCTGGCGAGGCGCGCGCGATCTAGCCCTTCTCTTCTACTCGCTGACCTCAGATGACAGGTCTTTCGCCGGTTTAAGCATCGTTCCGAGTGCTAGTCTAAGCACGAGGCGGCGCCGTCGTCAACTTGCTCGGATTCAGGACCGAAGCGGTAGGCTTGCAGGGGATGCGAGGAGGATGTCATTCTGTTGTACCAAGACTTGAGAGCGAGTCGTCGGTACGTAGCTTTCTCCTAATCTTTATTCGCTGGCTAAACATATGTGTTAGGGTCTCGCTGAAAGGGACGCAGTAGTTGGCGAGGGCAACACGACGGGGTAGTGACCACAGGATAGGCCTAGAGGTGTACTAGGTATGTTGACGCGAGCGCTTAGGTTTGAAGTGAGTCTGACGATGTTCACACAGATATTAATTCATGTAACGATATGAAAAGGTGTGTTCTATTCGGTAACTCTAGCTGCTCTTACTAACGAGCTGTACAGATATATATGATGTTACAACAGTGAACACCGCGGAATGATAAGAGAGAGATTGCAAGCATGGCGCTGACCTAGCAATTGCGGGTCAAACTAGACTGCTCGCGGAGGCTCGAATAGATACCTATGCGGATAAGGTAAGCCTGCGATTGGACGAAATTTGAAGCTCGACTAACGATTTACCTTTAAGTTTGCTTTCTGGCTTGGATCTGCGACGGGTAGCAAGGGCACGGCATTTGCAGAAGGAGGGGATATGGACGGAGGGCAGCATTGAAAGTCGGCGCGCGCGCGGAGGGAATGAGAGAGTGCGGGGAATATGCGCGCGGAGGGGATAGTATACGGAGGGGATGTTTGCGGATGGACGTTTGTGGAGGGAGGCATGCGCGGACGGGAGGGACGTCGACGGGGGCAAGCTATTATTAGACTGGATGGAGGATGAGGGAGGTCGTGTGGCTGTGAGGGAGGTAGGGAGTTATTTATAGAGATGGCAGAGGCAGGTAGGGACGGACGATTTCCTGCATGAAGGGAGGTCGACGCCTTTTTGGCGGGAGTTCATAGGGACAGGCCATTTCGTGCAGGAAGGAGGGTCGACGGGTTTTTGGCGGGAGGTTATAGGGATTGGCCATTTCGTGCAGATGGGAGGTCGATGGGGTTCTAAGCGGGAGTTTATAGAGACGGCCGTTTTCACGGAAGGCACGTCGGAATGCGGAAGCAGGCTGGACGAGGGAGAAAGCGACTCGGACAAGGGACTGGGAGGACTGGGAGTGTGGGGTCGGGTCAGTGAGTGGAGGCGCTGTCTGAGATGGCGAGGAGGACAAGGAGGGCTTTGGCATTGGGGTTGACGGCGGTAAGGTCCGCGTAGATCCGCGCACGCCTCACCTAGGTAACTCTGCCTTTACACCAAAATTCTGTTCGAGCGTCCGTGTACATAATGATCATTATCAATTGTCCAGTATTCTACGTTCATTTATGGTCCCATGTCCGAATCTTTCGTGGTATAGCTGCCTTCAAAGAGGCGGGGCCGTCAATGGATTTCCATAATGGATCCCTTCAGTGTCAACAATCATTTCTCCTCTAATTCATGAATCGAAGAATGAATTCGCCGTTTGACAGTGCAATCATAGAGTAACGCCACGCTTCAATTTTTTCGGGGGTTCTTATATTTGGCTAGATCCGATGATTGATCTTCACAGGCATGCCAGGAACTATGCTTTGCATCTGATGAGAGGATGGGCCCGGGTCGGCCGGGAGGCTCTGCTGATTGTGGGCCTACCAGCTGTTGATTGTTTAAGAATGCCAACTCGGACCACACTCCTGAATCCCATGTTTTCGGCCTAAAGGAAACTGACGGAGATGGAGCTGAAAAGGTTTCCTTAGATGTTTTTCCGTCTGTTGGAAATCAGATTTTGGCGGCGAGAATTCTGTTTCTGGCTGGACGGAAACTGTATAAATTTTTTCACCACTCGTGCAGAAACTCGGGCATATCAGGAGTGCCAGAACCATTCAACACGTCGGCAGACACTGCTGGGGCCGGTTCCTTTTCAGGACGGAAAAAGGTGTTCTAAAAATGTCGTGACTTTTCGTTACTCTTGTATGCCGCAAGAACGGGATACGGAAAACGCAATGAAAAACTTGTCCTGTTTAGCGCTCCTTTTGCGTGCCAAAAATAGCTGCTTTTCTACGCTTTTCCATTCTGTTTTTCGAGCTCTTTTCCTTACCTTAAAAGAGTACATAAATGATCCCGCCTTTTTCTTGAACCTGTTTTTCTGAACTCGTTTTTACCATTAGAAGATCAAACTAAATGTCGCAACATTTTGAGGCCTCGTTTTTTCCGATCGGAAAATGTATCGGCCCCAGCAGTGAGAGTCGATGCTATCAATATCCCGAAATTCGGCCAGAAGAATGGAGTACACAGTACTAATTCCATTCTTTCAATCTGCGGAGCATGAAATAGTGAACGGAGAATGTATCAGAAGAAGGCATATGAGATTTAGAGTTCCACGCACCCCGTGACTCCTGGAAATAATGCGTGCAGCCGGTGCAGCCACTTCGACCCGAAGATCTAGAGCGCAGCACGATGATCATTTAAAGCATGGAAAGAACAAGGCGGATGGGCACATACTACGTGTTAGACTGGGTTTGCAATACGTAGGAACGTATACTTCAAGGCCATGATAAGACGTGTCTTCAACTGCGTATCTCGAGAATGCGTGATTGAGTAGAGCAACATATCTGAACGTGCTCCGGCATGTTGGCTGGGTTTGGTTGTCAAACATGCAGGGACCCAGCACACTGTCGAAAGCTGCCAAGGAGAGATGGCCTTAGTTTTGATCGTCTCTTCATAGAATTACAGTATTAGGGTGACCGTGCGAGTGAGATATCACGGCCATATTTTGAACGCGCGTACTATCTGGTTCTCATCAGAACAAACAGAATTTAGGGATAGTCAGAGTGGAGAGAGATAAAACCATGCAGAATGTTCATCTTGATTTCTACGTAGGCTCTGAAGGTGGTAGATAGTATTCACAAAGCCCATTTTATAGGACGAAATGAAATGACGAAAAATGAATTGCGGCATGGTAGAGTGTCGATCTGTCACCGTCTCTTGGATTCCTTCGTCATCTTTTGTCTATTAAAAACGTAAGATCAGTGTTAATGTGAACATCAGAAGGGACTCACTTTGTCGGATTGTTCTTCCTCGTGTGCGAGAACTCGCCAAGCTTGTGCCCCACCATGTCCTGCGTCACTAGCACGGGAAGGTACTGTTTGCCGTTATGAACGAGGAATCGGATCCTGTGTACACGCGTTAGTCATTTCTCAACCTACAGTCTCCAGAACACTTACCCGACAAAGTTGGGCAGAATCGTGCATGCGCGAGCTTGAGTCTTTATCGCGACATTGCGTTGGGAAGCTTCTTTGAGGTTGGAGAAGGCCACAAATACGGACCTAGCACACACACTCAGTAAGGAAATACGGGAAACCAAGCCAGAATAATTCACCTTTCCAGGCAGATCCCCTTTGAAGAGGCTAAGCGTTGGCGGAAGAGGTGATGTCAGTGGCTGTGCAGATAAGGAGATCGACGATGAAAAGGCCGATTTCGGGACAATGGCGCGGGCGATAAGCATTCTGAGCACGGAATCTGTTTATTGAAACTAGTAGTGTACAAATGTGTGAAAAGAAGAGAATCAATTTCTCCGAATATTCACCTAACAAGAAATTAACACGGTTAGGCAACGAAAAAAGCTGTAAGTCAGCAGCCATTCTAGCTCATAGGATCATAATCTCCCCACCCCGAAGGTATTCCTCAAAAGCACAAACGGAGGTGGCTTCCTCCCGTTTGTGCACCGCCAAGCGTAGTCTCCCGTTCAAATCGTTCCAACGGGAAACCGAGGCTTGCCGTTGTGGGTCCGATTTGCCCAAAAAAAATAGTGCGAGTCCCGAAGGACTCAACCTGCTCTCAGCGTAACCCTAACCCGATGGACCTACCTTTCAAAGAGACGGCAACGAGCTAGAATATAAGCAAGTCAGCATCTGGCGAAAGAAGACAGAAAAGTCGGCTCACCATCTCAATTCCAAGACACACCAAACGAGTCAATCACAAGACGCCGTTGTCCAACCGCGTCGCCCTCAACAGACGGCGGCTATTTAATCAGCCGCGACGGGTTCGACGGGGGTGATCAAAGGCGTCCGGTGCTCGACTCCCTCATTATCGTCGTCGCCGTCTTGATGAGAAAGTGATATCTATGCCCGCGCATCAGTCCTTGTCAAAGTGAACAAGGGAAGGAAACTCACTTTGACTTCAATCGGATCGTCGACATCCTGCAGGAAGAGTATCAGCTGCCAAATCAATCACCCTATCGGGGAACACGTACCATCCATCCCGACCCATCCGCCATCAAGTCCACCTCCCTCACTTCACCTTGATGTGTCCTTCTCGAAGGCGAACGTTGACTGTGCGTTGGAACGAGTGAACGGATGGCGTGGGTGCGGGGATCCCTTAGCCCGCGCGGAAACAGGTGCGTCTTGTGTGATCGGCGGATCGTCGTCCTTCCCTGTCGTGCGCGACTTCTCCAACCCTTTGCCCGACTACATTCCCGGTGAGACCTTGTCATCCTCCTCGCATCCCCTCGCTCGCCGGAACGCGATATGTCGTCTCGCGCCAAAATTCGTTGCCTAGGCAGTTCACCGTGTAATAGCGAGCCTGCTGCTTTCGGCAGCGAAGGGCGGAGACTGTTACAAGTAGATTAGCTAGAGACAGGAAAAGAAAATATAGAACGTACGTGCAACAAAGCAGAACGACTCTGAGCCTCCCGAGCGACGTCCCTAACCCCCGTCCTTGCCAGTACACCTGCCCTTGCTCGCCGGAACGCGATACGTCGTCTCGCAGCAAAATTCGACTTCCAGGGAGTACAGAGCGTGATGTTGAGGCTGCGGTGTACGCGTTGGTCGAATACAAAATCGGCGGAGAATACAAAGGCATCGACTGCTGAGGAAAGTAGATTAGCTAGCGAGAAACAACGGACAATATAAAACTCACATTCAACGAAGCTGAACCACTCTGAAGCCTCCCGAATGATCCATGCGCGCAACCTCCCCAACTCCCCATCTTTGCCAGTACACCTGCCCTTGCTCGCCGGAACGCGATACGTCGTCTCGCAACAAAACTCGAATCCTGGTGGGCCCAAAGGGTGATACTGTGTACGGGTTTGGTTGTGAATGTCCTCTGTTAAACAAAATTAGTTAGAACCAAGTAAAAATGTCAAACACACCTTGGATGCGCACGGAGTATAACAGCATTGGCGTTCCTCGCTTTATAATCCCTCACCTACTGGTCCATCTCGCCGGAACGCGATACGTTGCGTCGGAGCAAAAATAGGTCGATGTTGAGGATACATCGATGTCCTTCCCGTCACCGGGTCCTACAGTCACATCAGAATAGGAACAAAGAACAGAAACAGGATCGACGTACGGGTAAGGGGGCACTTTGGGGCCGTGAGATCCGTGTACATGCCCATCGTCTCTGCCTGCTCCCTCCGCACATCTCCAAGTCCCTCCCTCCTATGCGTCGTCCTCCTCGCTGATGCCGCTCGCCGGAAGTCATACGTCGTGTCGGGGCAAAACTCGTCCCATAAAGCCATTTCAGGAACGACTGGGATCCTGGTAATGGTGCGGGAGTGAAGGTCAGAGTGGGAAAGACCGGGAATGCCGCAGGAGGGATGGGATGGGAAGGAAGACGTCTAAATGAAATGGAATATTCGCGGCGGAAGGCTTCTGTGAGAATCCTTCAACGACGGAATCACCCAATATGATTGCAAAACTTACCTCTAATACCAAAATGAAATCGGTCCATCGCAAAACGCGTCCTTTGCACTCGAACACGCATCGTTGACGGACGTAAAACCAATTCATGGGCCATCGGGCTACGGGAATGCGCTGATCGAGACGCCACCGAATATTGATGTCCTAGAAGAGTCAGAACAAAAATCAGCAAATTCGATGAGATGAAGATCGAAAGAATAACTTACGCAAACAAAACGTAGATCGAGGAACTAGAGAACAAGAGAACAAGAGGGTGGCAGACGGAAGGAAAGAAAGAGAGATGGCCGTGCCAAATACGACGCCGTTGCCAAACATCCCTTTTCGAGCATTCAACGCCCATCCGCGACGCGACGACGACGCGTCCTCAATACAGCACGCCATTGCAGGAGGATAAATAGATGGTGGATGACCACGCCGTATATGGTGCATACGGGATGTCCGACAGTCTAGAATAATGGCAGCGTGGAGGTAAGAAAGGGGGATATCCGATCACTCAACTTCTGAAGCTTATATACCCTCGTAGATCGGTTTCACGGTCCGTAACTCATAAGGTCAGCAAAAATAATTTTATGGAAGAACTGATCTTCCATGTCTAGGCTCTGTATCCCTTGCCAACCCACAGCATGCGCATCAATCCGAATACTTTCTTCGGATATTCCTCTGCCACCTGTCATAATTTCAGGGCCTTCCAGGGGCGCAGGAAGGCTCATATGAGTGCTCCTATGCTTCTGGAATGTACTGAAACCATGGCATCTACTCACATTCATTTCCGTGTGATGAGCAACTTTGTAAACTTCTCTGAGATTCAACTGCCAAATTTCAAGTATTCCAAGGCTTCAAAGTATCTAATGACTGTGGAGTGAATTTGAGTCAGAACCAATGTATATTATGAGGTACGTATGATACAAATAAAGTTACAGGGTTGCCATGATGCCCTGAGAATGAGTACTCCATCCTGCACATGCTCATGCACATTCTTCGGGTCCGTGCATCATCATGCAGCCACACTAATCTATTTGTGAGCATTTTGAAGCAGCGATTATCCGCCAATATTGCGGAATCACAATGATCAGGCACTTGGCCGCAGTCGCTCAAGCGCATCCGGCTGGGATGCCGTATAGTTGCAACCGAAGCTGTCCTCAAGGGACAGTTCAGCGAGTCCTATACATTCATATAGCCGGTATTAGGTAAATACGCATCATGTCTCAGGGCTACTTACTAGCATAGTACAGGGCCGGACTGCCTGCTGTGCACCGAAAGCCATCCGCCGAGAGTATCTGTAGAATGTGAATTTGGTATCTTTGGACCAACAATGAGTACGTCTACTTCTGCTCACAAAGTCAGAAATGTGCTTACATTGCTAATTAGAGGTGTTATGCTACTCACAATCCTACGAGAGCCATTCGATGGCAACGGTATATCAAGTTCCAATTACCGCCTCGTTCTTCAAAGATAAACCTGTCCCACATGGACAGTCAACGAGAATACCTACTGATGCCGGGCCTCATGAAAAGCGATTAGACATATTCACTCCGTGGGTTCCAAATTTCAAGCCGTTGCCCTGATACTTGGTGAGTCGCCATTGGTTCAATATTCAATAAATACTTACCGTAGAACATGGATACGGCTAGATACCTACGCCGCTGGGTCAACAAATGAAGATCAAGTGTGTTAAAGTGCGTACGTGTGCCTAGAATGTTCCTGAATCATTCTAGCGATCGCAACCGTCTGAAAATCGGAACCCTTTCTCGTAAGAGTTCCATCCAGCTCAAAAAGAATACTCACTAGCACCGAGTCTAAAAGACGTTACGACAGGCTTTCAGTATATCAGCTTGCTCGATAGCAAATGGATGGTTGAGTACCCTATGGTGAGTTGCGTTTGAATTAGATACAACTCATCATGAATGATAGCCTGTGTTGAAGTAGGTACGAAGGCTAGACAATGTCACCATCCATTCATAGAAAGGGTCATAAAGGTGTCCCTAGTTCCTGAATTATTCGAGTGATCAAATCGACTTGAAAATCGGAAACCTTGGTGATATGTCCATGCTACGCATGGCTTCGATGTCCTTACATGACCGCAGTGAGAGATATTGCTAGGAGCCCGGTAAATGTATGTTCATGGATTTCAGATAGTATTTACTCACAACTCTGTATGTAGGACCAGATTCAGAGTCCACAGACAACTCTGCCGTCTTCTCGGCGCGCGCAATGCCTACGTCTTTGTGTGAGAAATCGATGAGAGGGTCGCACCAGCAACCGGTTAAGCACGTCACTCGGGTGGGTCGGGAACGGTATACGGCACTATTATCGGGGTCATGGTTAGTATATTCTCCCTTCTTCCACATCATGATCAGCCCTAGTTTAAACGAGTTTGATCCAGACGGCTCCACC
>FTRY01000047.1:0-161561 GCA_900157415.1 Armillaria cepistipes
CCTAACCCTAACCCTAACCCTAACCCTAACCCTAACCCTAACCCTAACCCTAACCCTAACCCCTAACCCTAACCCTAACCCTAAGACACCTTTAGACTGTTGAACAAAGTCATGTGCCCTGCGGTGAGGAACCGCTGGACATGTTCGATGTATGCTCTGTACGATGGGGGTCAGCCGTACACTGGTCAGAGATGGACGGTGACTTGCTTGTTAGCTTGATTCTCATACTGGTCACGAACGTTTATAATTTCGAAACAGGCCGTCGCTCGGAATGACCATTGTAGACGTGATAGGGTGGGTGGTATGTACCGCGGCATTGAGAATCGCCCGTATGGCGTCTCGATGTGGACGGCAACAAGATATCGCGACAGTGGACAAAACAGATCGTTCTTCTTGAACTCATCGCTTGGATGCTGCAGAAAATCCCATATGACGTTATGGATGTCCCCGATGAGCTTGGCGTTGGACAAGGACAGATCGGAGAGACCTTTGGCAAGGTCGATGAGTCTTGTGCGAATGGTGGGATGAACGGGAACCGGATATGAATCAATGGGCATGTTGTTGGAGCGTATATGGAATGATATGAACCGTGTCATCTCATCAGCATCTTGGGTAATCGATCCGGCGTCCATTGGTGCACGAAAGCCTTGAAAGTCTACCCTGTTGCGGTGTTCAGTGGGTCATATTTATTATGATACGCCGTGGTGTACTCACAAATGGGTGTGATGAGTCTTGATTTGTGCACGTGTGGTTTGGTCGATAGTCGGGATCTTGGCTGGTGCCTCATTGTAGTACAGTCTCATCAAGTCACGAAGGCGACATAGCTCCAGTTCATCCTTCTTGGGCTTCGCCACCTGAGCCATGAGCTGGTCGAGAGGGACGTCGGCCAGCATGGGAATCCAATTGCTCTGATAGAGAACCGCACCGACTTCGCGCTTGTTGGAGATGGCAAGTTTTTTCTTTTTAACGCCGATGCCCTTCATTTCTGAGTGACGCAGAATCAGGGACAGTGGGTCATCCCCTGCAAGATCTCTGTGATGTGCGGAGCCTGATTTGAGCACACGCACGTAAAGTCCTGTCGCTTTGGTAGAATCGAAACAGTGACCTGGGATCCGAACAGGTGTCCGTTCAGGGAGGGGCAGGTCAGCGTGCGAAGGATTGGAGTGCCGTCGTCTACAGTAGGCGTCTGAAGGCCACAACCTGTTGTACGAACATCCGGCCACGCCACAGCCCCAGTAGCTTTCCACCTTGAGGTGCTCGATAGGAGGGATACCAAGAGAGTCGGGTGAAGGGAACTTGGGTATGTGTGCGCGGAGCTGCTCCAAGCATGCTTGAACTTTTGACCGTCCCACTTTCTTGCCGTGTAATTGATGGTGGGGCTTGTGTTTTTGGGCTCTGTGTGTGTACGCGAGGCGAAAGGTGAGAACGACGTGACAGTCAATGCATATGATGGCCCGATATGTTGCGTCAACATACAAGCCACAAGATTCCAGAAGAGCGGAGGCCGCAGCATGTGTTTCGACGAGATGAGGTTGCTCTTTTGAGTTCTCCGCGTCGTCCAGGTCAGGATCATCACTGGATTCATCAATGGCCGGCCCTTCAGACTCGCGCTCCAGATCCTCATCGCTATCGCTGGCATCCATCGGGTCATCCTGTCGGTCGTCGGTACTCGGACCACGAGATTCATCGTGTTCCTCTGATCCCTCCACGTATGCGGCTGGGGCAAGAGGGGGTGCGATCTGCTGGGTCGTCGAAGACGGAGTGGGATCCATAACCACGTCCTCTCCTTGAAGGTGAGGTGGTGTTACACTGCGGTGAGGAAAGTCGGGCTCAGATCCTTCAATCGCTGCCACAGATGTCGAAGGCTGTAGAGAGGGAGACTGATGGGATGGCTCGACTGTCCGAGGGACGTCGAGATGGTTCTTGTCGGTACATATCGGTGGAGGGTGCGGTGCATCGGCATGGGCCAAGCGGTTGATCACCTTGTGCGAGTAGCGGCGGTGAAGAGGTTCTCCACAGGGGCAGTCCAACAGCCCATCCGCTCTTCTTCTTATGACCATGGAAATTCCTGCAATCATGCTCGAATCGATGCCTGAGCTCAAGTGTGGATGACTGCGTTCTTACCGAGCCATTTGTATGTGTATGACTGCCCATGATAGTTGTTGTCATGGTTCGTGTTGTCCCGTGGATGAGCGCAACCCTGCTTTTTGCAGCTGTTGATGCCGCGCGCATCAGTTCACATCACTCGACAGAAGGGGAGAGCCACACCACTTACGGCATCGCTAGGATTTTCAGGGAGGGAGAGAGCTGTAAAGGCGGAGAGTTGACCTGACACGTGTTTGCAACGCGTCGTTCTGAAGATCACGTGTCTGCAAGGCACCGATGCGCTGCATCGGTGGTTTCAGACGCCGAAACCCGATATCCCTGGAGCATACGCATGCACGTGATTGAGGAGATCTTCGAGGGGGGGGCCGATCTGGATGGATCGTATGCCGTTTCATGATTCTATGCGTGGGGCGGTGAAATGGCAATGATGGACTTATGATACATTTACGGTTTCTGGTGCGGGATAACTGCACATGATCTCTCTGGCTGAATAAGCGCAGGAAATGGACCTTGAGAGACCTTGGCAAGCAAGGTAAATACATGTCGGACATCGCACAGTACACGAAAAGACTTTATCGATATGTGTGCGATCGTTAGATGTCCTGGAAAACTCTTGCTGCTGGCGAGGCACACACTTCAGGGGTGTGCGATGCGCACAGTGCACAGTGCACAGCCATAGAGGCAGTGGATTATCCGAGGTGCCCATAAACACATCCAAACAAGCTCCTGAATTTTTGGTCCTTTGTTTGTCAAAATTTGTTTGAGGCTCCTTGAGATGTATGGCACGTAGCAGCCTCTGACCGTTGAATCCCGACTGTTCTGGGGTGGGTTCGACTGATTATATAGGACTAGGGTACTGCGCCTTCACACACTGGGCACCGGTCTGACCACCGTTCTTTTCAGATTAAAATCTACGTAAGCTATCGGCGATAAGATATAAGCCCATCCAACACGCCGCTCGATCTCGACCCCCCATCTCGGTCGACCGCGCTCCTTCAGAGAGAGGGAGATGACATGGAGTGAACGGTCGGTCGGTCGGTGGCGGGCGAGGGCATGCCCCTCCTGAGCGGCTGGATCGGATTTTGCCCGTCTCCGGCATTCCAGCGAGTGCCGGCGTTCTATCGCACGCGAGCTGTGCGGCGATCAAAACGCGCCCACGCGACTTGCCGGATCAGGAAACTGGTCCCCCACGGTCCGTGATGTCTCCTTCCATGCGCAGCGTGGACCGCTACAGCTGCCGAGCGAGCGCGATTCAGGGTCGAGGTGATGCGCCACGGATGGGGGGCCCTTTTGAGGCCGATTTTCCCGAGCCAGCGCCCGCCCGCCCCTCGCCTCCAGGGCCGAACCGCCCCGATCTCCTGCGTCCCCCGCGCTTGCGGCGGGAGCGTGGACGTCCCCCGTCGTCGGATCGCCGCCGTTCTGGCCTTCACGTGTTCGCACGATCCGAGGCTACTCGCCGACACCGAAACTGGCCCGGTCCCACCGGCGGCGCCCTCCACGGTGGCGAAAGATCGGTCTCGAGGCCACCCTGCGCCGGCATCGCCTGGCATCGACGGGAGACCCCCCGGGAGGCGCGGAGACGGCGGCCGTCGAGGGCGTCGACCTCGAGGGCGCGGTCGCTCCCCCGGTTCGAGGCGATCCGGTGAGCGGACGGGGCCACGCTGGGCGGGGGGCGGCGCCGTGTCTTAGCGCGTTAGACGGCGGCTGATATCACTAGGTATCCACACGCGATGGAGTGGATGCCGCAAAGCGGCCGTTTCTCCTCTCCATCATATCATCCTCCAATCCCTCGAGGTCTTGGTCGTTGATCGGCGCCTGTATGTCGACTATGTTTGTCGACGACGATACCAATAGGCGAGATATAGGTTCGCAATCTTCCTCCTCCGTGGGACGAAATGGAGAAGAGAGAGATGACTGTCGCTCAGATGTTATCTTGACGTTGGGCGTTGGACTGTGCTTTACCCGTAGGTATTTTTGCCGACGTATGAACAGGAAAGTTGCGCCTCCCAAAAGGAACAGCAGGGAAAAGACAGATCCTAATACGGAGCCAATAATGATTGAGGCTTTATGGTCTCAATTCCTGTGTGCCGAACCCATAGAGGGTGGGGGCACAGGTCTGAGAACACACTTCAGAATACAAGGAAACCCTAGCAACAAGAAGGGATTCATACAGAGATGGTGTCTGACCTATTTCACCGGAGGGTGAAGCGGAGGATGAATAGAGTCTGCGACAATGATCAGCGCGTAAAGCAGATGTGGGTAAGGTGCACCCACGATGTGGTAGTACTACTGCCACTGTTCTCCGACGCAAGCGACAAGAGAAAAATCTCACTGCTATTAAGGAGATTCAGCAGATCTGTGCCACTCGCTATGGCATCAACGATAAATCTTCTGTGGCACAAAGAATAAATGCAGATTCTTCGAGAGAACGTGTCGGGACATACCCAATTGAAGAAACGCCACTTGCAGCGTCCCATTTGGATGAGTGATTTCTGCGCGTATATCATCCCCTTGAAAGAAATACTGTTCGCCGATATCTCTTCGTTGGAAGAATACATCATTCGGATCGCCTATGTCGAAATGCCAGGAAAGCGTTATAGGTATTCCCACACTTGGCACTGTCCCTGGGAATTCATCAAAATGAAATCCGCTCGAAACAGTGAACTTGATACAACATCTACCCCTTGTCAGTGTTTAGAGAGGAAAATCGTGATAGTCTACTCACAAAAAAATTAGGAGGAGCATCTTCTAGTAGCTGCTCGAGGAGAAAGGATGAAGACACTGTGTAGCAGAAGTAGTCAAGAGATAGAGAGACGGAGAGATCTCGTAGGTACCACATATAATCGCTCCTTTTGGGAGCTTCGTCTGATCCATCAGTGACCAGGGCGACGAATGACACCTCGCATTTGAGAGATAGACGCGAATCAGGCTATAGCTCATATCTCAGAACGTTCAATAAGGAAGCGGATCGTTAGAAGGATACAGATGATGAACAAGGAAACTGCTGCTCTGTGCCCTCAGTGCTACGAGACTTTGTTGGTGATTTCCTGTAGAAAAAGTCTTTAGATCACGTACAGAAGTGATTATGATACGGACTGACCAGATTTCACGAGGAAGCTTAGTCGCTCGGCAGACACAGTTGAAAAGCCGCCCGTCAGTGTGATGGCGTCTGTCGAAGAAGAATCCAGGTTCGCTAGATGATATGATACATCAACTTTCACGTAAGATACGGCGGGAGCTGCATCATATACAGATCGGGTCACCGAGGAGATGCGGTTAGAGGGCGACTCCGGAACTGAGGAAAGTCCGTCTGCCGTCCAGAACGGACATAAACACGACTTCGTCCGTTTGTCTTCCTCCTAAAGAGTCTTTCCCACTACCGGAAGTGGAACGTCTATGGCGCGATGAGAATGTGAGAGATAGGAAGCGACCAGTCCATCTACCATCACCGCATGTTGATATCCACTTCTTGGCATCGGGCCGGTGAAATACCTCTGCGGCATGTACAGCATTCCACAGGATGCTTGACGAGAGAAGAATGTGCGTCGGATGAGCTAAGATATGGTTATTGAGCATGAATCCCAAACAACAGACGATCTCCAAGTTAACGTACCGAGGCGGAGGGACATATCGCCTGTATTCGTGGGTATTTCCGAGATTCAGACTGTAGACCTCTTGAGACCGTAACACCACGATTCAACGGCTGCTTGTCACGATGCACCTGAACTACCCGTCACGTTCCAAGGTGCGTGGTAGTCTCCCTGTTGTGGTCAATGCCGAGTCTGGGGCTCTTGCTTGGCAGATAGGCGGTGGTAAGAAAGGATCCCGAAGTCGGACACTCAGTCGAACAGCGGGAATGTGAACATGAAATACATCAGCAATGGAAAAGAATGGAAGATATTTCGGTGTTCCGCCACGAATGAGACGAGCAAGCAAGGGATGAGCAAACAGTGGTCTATTTCAAACACCGTCCTGGTATCCAAAAGCCGAATACAATCCAAAGTAGTTAGAGATGTATGGGTGAGTATAAAAGAGTCCATGCAATGGTCCTGAAAAGAAAGGAAATGACTACTCCACGCTCAGCGGACTTGGCTTTTTGGGCTGGGCAGCTCCAGGCGGGAGAGGCGAGGGCATGATAGCCCTGAACGGATCCTCCTCGATGCTCGGCGCGCGAGAATGCCCACTCGCTTCACGAGGTGGCGGCCAGACCTCTTCTCGGAACATGCTCCCTGAATCACCACGGACGAGCGAGGCGGTGGAGTAATTTGAAGGTTCAGAAGCAGGAGGAGAGGGAGGCGGCATTGAGCGAGGTACTGACACGGGCGTACTCGGTAGATCTCTATACCGCTGATGAGTCGTATCCTCAAACTCGTCATCGAGCAGCCCGACGGCACCGGCACCTTTGCCTTCCCGCCTGATGCGTTTGATGGTCTCCATGAACCCGATGCGCCGTTTCTGGGCGCGCTTGTAAATGAAGACGGCGCCGAGGGCAAGGGCGGCAAGGACGACAGCGGCAGTGGTGACGCCGGCAATAAGGGCCGTGCGATTGACGTCACTCGAACCCGAGTCAGAGCTGGCGAGCGATGTGGGCATGTTCGTCGTGTATGTGGTGAGCTGACCGGAGATGGAGGTGACGATTGTAGTGAGGGACGTCGTGCTCGATTCGTCGGAGGTCGTGGTAATGGACGGCGAGGACGTGGTGGCCGCGGTTTGGGAGGTGGTAGACGCGACAGAGGCCGTCGTCGTGGAGGGCGGGAGAGAAGACGTCGAGGTAACAGTGAGCGTTGAGGACGTCGTCGATGGCGGCGCGGATGTCGTGGAGAACGTCGAGCTCGACGTCGATGATGTTGAGATGGTGGAGGAGCTAGTGCTGCTGCTAGTCGTTCTGGGAAAATGTGAGCCAAACTCGGGGTAAAAGATATGTCAGCAACGTACATGATGAGCGTCGATGACGTCGACGAAGAAGTCGAGCTCGAAAACGTCGAGCTGACGGAAGTATCACTGGTGCTTGAGGATGTGCTCCCGCCCGCGTCGCTCGTTGGGGGTGTCGACGACCCAGTACCTCCCGAACCCGCCGCACTCGTATCAGAAGTTGCCGCTCCGTTACCGTCCGTAGGCGATACCTGCGCAGAATTGCCCTACACTCATTCCATCAGCACAAAAGCCTCGTGTATCTTTTTATTGTGACGTACAGAGGTGGGCTGTCCTGCGCCAGAGTCGCTAGCAGGGTCCTGTCGAGGGCGGAGTTGGCGCTTAAGAGCCATTAAAGTTGTCTTGAAGGATCGAGAAGGGGCATGCACTAAAGCAGCAAGGAGTAAAGGAGCGAAGGAAAGTGAAACAAAGAAAGCGAGGCGTGCAGGGATCGAGTACTGCCACACGGCACCTGCCGAAATTCACGTCATCCCGTAACCATCGCCGCCTCGTGCTCACGCTGTCACGACCGAATCCCGATTTGCCTCTACGCCCTGTATTCAAACACACGCGAGGCTGTATCTTCACTACTCCCTTAGTCACCACGAGAGTTTAGTGTCTCGTATCCGCCAGTCCATTTGGAAAAAAATATCTTACTGGTTCTTTAGCCAACGTTCAGCTCCACGCCTCCTTTACTCCACGGCTTCTTTACCCACCTGCTCCATACCAGCTAGAGGGAAAAAATTTGGGGATACGCGACATTCGGACGATGCTGATTCAGAAAGAGCCGAGCAGAGACGGAGTAATTGCTAGAACCAAGAAGAGAAGTGCATTTTTAACGCCATAATTTGAATTGATTGACATTAAATAAGGGTCGCCCCGAGACTTTCCTTTCGACGAAACGTTGAAGACTATCTCTTCTGGCATTTCATATGAGCCTTTACTTTGTTGACGCGCTTGTTTTCGGCGCTTTCTGAGGATCATAGGTGGTAAGAGGCGGAAGATCGTCATTAAATGGTGATGCCCAAGACGCGAAGAAATCCCGCCGTATCCAGGGTCCTGGAGAAATATGCCAGAACGTTATCAAGCAGTCTGAGTTTCGCGTAAGAATGAAATATCATGCTCTTCCTCGAAATATCAGCTAAACAAAGTTTCAGGAAATCTGCCCGACGGCCGACCGATGCATCTATGGGTCCTGTGGTCTCGAAGACCTTAAGAGTCACCTTCCGGTCAAACGTCTCACGTTCTACGAAATTCAGGCCTTCTCCTCGAGGTATATCTAGAATGCATACCACCGTTCCTACAAACTTCAATTAAAGGGAAATACACTACCCTGTTATCAAAAATCCACGCAGGGGAGCGAGATCAGACAAAAGGACGGCAGCCGATTTATGGCTCGTGTCAAGAAATTGAGCTTGTCTGATTCTTTGTCAATTCTTGGACGGCAAATACTCGATCAAATCGAACGCGCCCCAAGCCAACGATATAGCTTTCGTGATGGTCTCTATCGTAGCCCGAGGAAGAGGTATCCAAGTAAAACGCACGCTCAAACTTCCGGGACGGGACGTTTTCATCGCTAACCCTATGGTAGATCTTGTCGGACAACGCAGAGGATCTGAATGGCCGCAGAGGAAAGAGCGCAACAAGATTCAGCGCCTTCCGGTCCGGTACTGACTTCCTTTCCGACGACGACCGTGTACAGCCCATCCGATATACCATTCCTTCAAAGAATCTTCCAGAATGGACATAACGCCACCGTAGAAATCGAAAAAGGTGAAATTACCCGTGGACCGAGTGAGTCTTATCGCTTTTTGCTTATCTTCAACGGCTGACTGGACCAATCTAAGCTCCCAGACATCCATGTGATCCTCCTGACGATTTGCTTTCTCATACAACTCTCGATTAATGATGCTTCTCTCACTCAAAAAGCTTGAACGGAAAAATCCGCCATATAGCTACCCGTTTATTTTTCAATCGGCTTCGAAAATTCCCGTGAGGAAGCATACCACGACTCGCTGGCTGTGGAGGAGGATATACTCCGTGCGTCAAGACCACTTTCCGCTACGGACGTGGCTCTAATATTATGGGTACATTAGCACGCAATACTCGCCTACCACGGTACCACGGTCCACTGAAAGGTCTCATCAACTCGAGCAGCAACGCCCTTTCATCTGAAGGAATAATGCCTCTCCTCACGCGCACGATAGAGTTTATTAGTGCAAGTTTCCTTATGTCCAGATTTTACTCCATGCTAATTTACCGTCTATAGGTCCGCGCAATTCCCGTCAGACAGCCAGTTCCTAAGGCATATTTTTAAAGACCCATCGTACGCAGACCCACTCTCGTCTATCAATAGGCTCGGTACAGAAGTGGACTTCCGGCCTGGGTGAAATGAACCGATTCTGGGATTGACACTCCAGTGCTACGCAGAAAAGTGGTACAAGTTGAGGTCATTCCACGAATGCGCCGTCGTTTCGACCACAGGTCTCTACAATTGCAAATTCTCCAGAATCATAATCCGCGACTACCCAATACTAGATACCTCTATTTCACTCGTTCCCCCCGATATTCTGCAAAATGCCACATGACGATCTGATCTACGTCTATTCAAATACCGTCTGTCCGCATGATTTTCAGACAAACTGTACATCATATAACAGGGCTTACATGCTTTCACGGAATATGATGTAGTGGGCCTGCAGCAGGTGAGCTTTCAATTCATTTGACTTCAAAAGCTGAATACGGCTGTACAGGTTCCGTCTTGACACTGATATTTCGCTCGCTTATGCTCACCCTGAGTGCCCTGGCTCATCTGAAGTTGATTGTTTGCTTCCTGGGATGCCGTATGATTCCACCTTCCATACGCATACATTGCTTTGACTAACACAAAATTTGATTACAGCCGGAACACCGGTAAGGCTACGATGCATTCGTTCCAAATATTCGAGTGAGACTGTGAGAGAGCCCGGCAGGTCTTCAGTCTGCATTAGGTGTCGGGCTCCTTGGACTCGGCCAAATGTTTGTACAGTAACATCCTCTGGAATGCGACGCCTTTGACACTTCCACCTTAGCGCAGAGAAGATGAAGATAAGTACGCGACGACAGAAATGGTGCTTCATCATCAGTATGTGAAAGCGTGGCTCTTGTCAACGCGCCAACTTACCGGTTTACCTTTATCAGGTCCACAAGTTCTTACGCCCGCGATCACGGGGCTTCGATGGTGAATTCGAATCTTCGTTTCAAGTGATTCTGCGGGTGTGATCAAAGTATCAACATTACTACTACCGATTGTACGTCTACATCCTATCATCTATTGGCTCGTTCTAAGTGGATCTCGTAACCATGAACAGACCACTCTTGCTGGTCCTTCAATCTCGCCATGTCTTGTATCACGGCAACATCTCTTCCGGGACCCCATGATCGAAGTATCCTGGCCAGCCAAGTATTCTTTGATCCACAATATCACGTACCTGTGGGAGAAGCATTGCTCTTCAAATTCAGTACTTTCCTATCTTTACCTTGCAACAGCCATGAGTTCTACGCGAAGTCAGCTCGACTCTCACGATATGGCTGCCGCTCGACAGTCGGCACTTATAAGGCAACCTTGTCGCAGCCTCGCCCATGTTTACCATGTACCTCCAGGCTCTTCTTCTCCTACCCATCGTCTTCGCAGGACAGCTCATAAATCACACCATCGATGATACGCTCGGCGATGAGCTGACTGGGATCCAAGTAAACTATAGTCCAGCCGGTCAGCTTTCGAATGGGAGCGCGCTCGCATGGAAGAACGCTTCGCAATGCAGCGATTGCGCCATTGTACCGGATCGCTCCTTGGCGATGAACGGCACATGGACTGGGGCGACATACTACCCGTCTCTGGGGAATATAACCGCACAACTGCGATTTCATGGTACGCTTCCCCAGCTGTAGTGATATAATCTTTATCACATTGCATGTTATACAGGGTCCGCGATATACGTTTACCTGATTCTTTCGAACTATCCAAGGAGCACGGGTTTCGTCAGCGATGTGGTATGCGATTTCCGGATGGACGGAGAAGTGGCGGGAAGCTATAGCCATGATACCGATGGGGCGTATCAGTTTGAATACAACGTTCTCGCGTATAGCAATACGTCCTTGAACGACGAAGATCATACGCTGGTCATGGAGACTACAGAGACGAAACCATCATATCTCATTTTTGATTATGCAGTATACACGTACGTCGCTGCTATTTTTATTTGCCATGGTGCTGACGTTCATTCACAGGAACACTCTATCATCTACCCTACTTTCAAGTTCCACCACACAACTAGCCGCCCCCTCGAGTAACCCCGTATCTTCATCAGCAGCAGTACCTTCCTCTATATCTCCGACAGCGTCGCCATCGTCCTCGAGTTTAGCAAAAACATTTGGAGGTGCAATTGCCGTAGGGGTATTGGCGTTGATCATATTGGTCACATCAATTGTTTTCTACATTCGCCGACTCCGTCGAAGGTCAAGCACACCGGCAACTCCAGAGGTAGCGACGCATCCTCGTAGCTTCTTCCAGCCATTCGGTCAGACCGCGCGGCAACCCACTGCTGTCGGCCTTTATGACGCAGAGTCCTCTAATGAGACGTTAACGTCTCAGATCCCTGCTCCCACATCCTGGGGACAGCGGCGAGAAGTATACGAACCGTGAAGACAAGCGCACCCTTCATGAGTACGAGCTGGCGCAGGAGGTCGGACACGACGTATTACAGACAGACTCGTTTGGAGACTCTTGCGGTTTAAAATGTGGGATGCCTGTGGCGGAATACGAGGGAGATTTTCAATCATCCATCGCTATTTTCCGATCTGTCGTCGGATGTGGTAGGCATAGGAGAGGCTTTCTTCGTTATTTTCGTTGTTCTTTTTAATTCCACGTGTGTTAGCTAGCAATCCGGCAATAGCGTGATGTGTTAATTCGTCTTGACTGCGATCGTTTGGGGCAGTCGAATGCGAATGCTCTGGTTTTAATTACTAAGGGATTCAACATGCACTGTGCAGAGATTCGATCAAAAAAAACTAAGAATTTGGGGGACTCCGTTTAGTATCATTTATCGACGCGTCTACATTCCGGACTAATAACTTGGCCTGCAAGTTTTGATATGCCTGCTATTGTTTAGATCCACGTTCATGGTCGCCCAGTCCGAGAAATTTAAAATGCGAAAGTCCACTAGAACGTCTGTCAGTGAGAGGCTGCGACTCTAGGATGAAGCCCACCTATTGGTATCGTTCTGTGTTACCCCCGCTCGCATTTCATGTTATTACCCAGCACCATGTATGATGTAAATTATTTAGTAAAGACTAAACCGATGAGTGTGGACAAGGCACGCAAAAATTTAACCGACACATAAAAGGTATAACAGAAAAAGCACGCCTATATAGCGCGTTGAAATACGTATCCGTAGCTATGCAATGCCTGGCGTCGAGAGCTAGTCAAGGTTCCTTCCGCCATGGGTTTTTAATAGTCGGCTAAGTGGTCGTGCCAAGGCCCAAGGTCGCGCTGAGGTAAAGAAATTTCGGCATCGGACCGGATTGCCGGGTCGATCCCAATCTTTTACAACCACTTGCCACCAACGCGGTTATGGATAACGTCTGTCTAGCATACAGTACGCCTCTTCTTATCGTCGAACCATGGCATACCACACAAGAAGCGAACAAAGAGCTGTTATGAGGTGACAGACAGCGGGTAGGGAGAGAATTTGAGGATGCGAGTGCTATGCGGTGGGTGGGTCTTGTAGTTTTTCTTTCTTTCGTTCAGACCAGAAACAAACTTATAGATATGAAGGATCCTTCAGCATGCAGCGAACCATTCTGTACCATCGTCGTACCCGCGCTGTTCACTGAGGAAAGTTTGTATTAGCTTTTAGGGTGGGTTTATTTCCTCCCCCCTTCTGCATCGTCAATATGGCTTATTGTCTCTAGGAGATAAGCTCTTCTTTGTCAAATATGGTTCAAATCACCTCCGCAAAGACCCGAATATGGCCAGTCGAACTACAGTGGAAACGCTGTCTCGTTTGTCTTGAGAGTGCTGACTTTGTATCAGGCAAACCTTAGCTTGTGCATCGATTTAAATGTTAACAGCTAATGGAATTCTTTGACACCGTCACTCTAGTACATGTTGCGCTATGAAAAGGTACGGTATATCGACTATATGCGCCAAGATGGGGCGGCAAGGAATGAGTAATGGGTAAGCCCTTCTTTCTGTTGCTGGGGTGATTCTGATTCTTATTTTCGCTCAAGTTAGCGGGCGATGTCTGCTGTAAGACCAACCCAGTCCTTCGACCGTACGATTCTTCTTCGCTGGATGGATCATACTGCGGCCAGGGTTCGATATAGCATTCCCGCGTCACCAAATGAAACACAGCATTCTTTTTGAAGGTGCAAGTCGGCACTACAGGCGAACCGGGAATTCTAACTGTGTGAAGTGAAAAAACGCCTGATTAAGGCTCCTCCGGAGGTACAGTAACAGTTGTTTTCTTCGAGCGGGCCATGTTTATTATTAACTTACCGCCTTTACAGGTCACGTCTTTGAATTTTAAGCTCTGTTCTGTTGAAATTCGCATCGCCAGTGTTTGGAAAACTCATGGTGCGTCGGTTTTTGCTTGTTTATCAATGCGATTGAGCGGAGCGATTATTGTCTAGTGTGAGGGAACACTACGCTCGACCCAAAAGATAGACGAATCGCTGGTTTACTGCCAGTCTCCTATAAACTGCTTATCTATTGAAGAATGCCGTTTATGCCGTTTAGTAACCTATGGATTAGGTGCCTTTGAGATCAATGTCGGGTGTGGTGTTTAGCGGCGGGAAAGGCCTTCCCCTCACCACCATTGACGGGATTTTGAGGGATGAAATTTACGTTCTGTTTGTAGCATTCTTTCTCATCAGTCTGAAACGCTGACAACAACTTTGAACATTACTCATAGATATCCTGCTATGTTATCTTCGCGTCTAACTCAGGCATGCTTCGTCTTAAGGTATCTCAGTTTCTTCCTTCCTTCCAGCGGTGTCAGTATATATTTCTGTAGGCAAGAAGTAAATTCTCCTCAAGTGTTTTGTTCCGGCCGCTACAAAGGTTTGCGTTGGCCAAAGAGACCCGGATTGTAGCGCCCGGTAAGTGCTGACCGAACTAAGTTGTTATACGAATCTCATCTTGCGAGTAGATTTCGCTCTCCATGGCAGATGCAAGTTTTGGATACCTTTGCTCCATTATCCACCGCGCGACAGAATACGTGATACGTCTATAGTTGTCATGAAACGATAGAATTCTGGTCAAGGAAATTGTAGTGAGTATGCGCCCATTTTATCCCCATTCTCTCTTTCATCACCAACGTGATTCTGATACTTCGGGTAGATTAACGTACTTCTTCCAGCCCCTGAGTATAATCAAGTCATCGTAAGACCCACGTCCTGGGCTTGGCGCAAATCCGGCGGTCCACTACATCTCCGAACACGCTACTGTAGTCGTGTATCTTATATCGGTGCTTCGCCAACTGGAACGGTGTTGCTGCTCAACTACCGGCGCTATTCCTTCCTTCATAATAACCACAAACCGTGTCAGGTTGGGAAGCGCTTGAAGTTCGCAATCAAGTGTCTATAATTGGTGCGCTTATCTCTCTAGATAGGGAAGTTTTGTTCACGGTCACTCATCGAGCACATAGCTCAGCGCTTCTTCGATACTTACACTCAGAATGATAATCATTTCCGACATTGTATTCTGAAAGTCATGGTGCGCCGGCAATCTCCAAATTTATCAATAAGCGGCCCTAAATTATCATCAGGTGCTCTAGCAGCGCCTCGTAGTAGACAGAGAGGATGAGTTGCTTCCTGTCCGGTTGGTTCTGGCGCCGCAATACGACGTCTTGGATGTGAACTGTTACAGGATTATGCGTGACTATCACATTAACCAGGAGCCTTGAGCGGACCGTCTTTCTGCCAGTCTGGACCTTCAATCTTGGACGTATGCAGCAGGGATCAGGACGATGCCCTGTGATCAAGTATCTACCTCCAGCCCCAAATCATGATCCTTATAATCGCTTACCGAGGCAGCCCTAATTCAGTATCTGCGCAGCCAACATATGTCCCGAAATGCCAGCAGTGACTTTATTTCGCACTTTGATATACTAAAAAGCTCATCACGGAAGAAAGACTAGTGCGTTACCATGACCACACATTCTTGCTATTCTAGTTACAATGTCAGTTCTGAGATCTCACGATGATGAAGTATCCTTATTGGCCTTTGCCTCGCGGTCGGCCTGATTCATGACCTAAGCTAGTGCTTTTCTGCACTGCCAACCTGTCAGCAGTCAAAAAGGGGGCAACCCAGCCGCACCCATCATCTATGTTCGCACCATGGTACTCCTTGACATTTCTTCATTTCTCCTCCTGCACCTCATCGTGGCGGGACAGCTCTTAAATCATACTATCGATGATACGCTTGGGGATGAGCTGACGGGAACCAAAGTACAGTATAGTCCAGACAGTCGGCCTGAGAATGCGAGCGTCCTCGTGTGGAGCAACGCTCTGCAATGCAGCGGCTGCGCCATCGCACCGGAAAGGACGTTGGCGATGAACGGCACATGGACTGGGGCGACATACGACTCGTCTCTGAGAAATATCACCGCCCGACTATCGTTTCATGGTAAGATTCCGCGTCTTTCATTTGGAAGATTTGGCGTACTGAATGTTCTGCAGGGTCAGCGATATACATCTACCTGATTGTTTCAAACTCCCCCAAAAGCACTGGTTTAGTGAGCGACGTCGTCTGCGATTTTCGGATGAACGGAGAAATCGTGGGGAGTTATAACCATACTACCGATGGGACGAATCACTTTGACTACAACGTTCTAGCCTATAGCAACGCATCTTTGAAGGACGACGATCATACATTCCTCATAGAGACTACGGGGACGCAGTTATCATATGTTATTTTTGATTATGCACTATACACGTATTTGCCTCCTGCCTGTCTTCATTTGTTCTCATACTGACTCGTATATGCAGGAACAATCAAACATCTACTACGGGTTCGACTACCTCAGATTCCATCAGAGCTTCAAGCAGCTCCGTCTACGTGTCATCATCAATTCCTTCCTCCATAGGTCCTTCATCTTCGGCAGTGACGTTGTCCACAAAATCAGTCAAAGCATTAGCAGCCGGCATTCCTGTAGGGATCTTGGCGTTGATCATATTTGCCGTTTACCTTGTCGTATACCTTCGACGACGCCGTCGAAGGGTGAACCGATCCACGAAGCAGTCGTTTTTCTCCTTCTTTCCACTACTTCGGACAATCCGACAGCCTGATCCTGTTCTACGCATCAGCCTCGACGATGAAGACCATTTCCAGGAGTCATTTACAGCCCAGTTCGTTATTCTCAGGCCACAGAATAAACGATCAGAGGAGCAAGAATCTGACCGAGAATCAACTACTTTGTGTTCAGAATCTAGTCCTATGAGTCCTGTACGAGCCGTCGGCGAACGATGAGCTTCGCTCGTGCACGATAAATATTCAGTCGTTGAAAAGCTACGTCCCAACGGAAGGGATGATTGTCACGATCCGTTGCAATCTCGCGAAATGTTCTGAGGAGGGAACGTTTTTACAACATAGGGAGTTCTAAGAAGGATCGGCGTTATGTATGTTCCATGGGTAGGAATTATATTTGTAGGCCTCTGCACGGGCCTCAGGGCGTCGTCATCGTTGTGACAGCGTTCTAGTGACCTCCACTGGGTTCTCATTTCGTTCTCAGTCAGGTATGACATCGATATCACATTTTGTTTGCCCGCCCATCTCTCCCATGATATATATATTATCTATTTCCAGTTACAGTCATAGTTATAGTGATATTGCAGTCGATTTTCGTTCTTTGGATGTACTTCTAGCAGCTGTCTCGAGTCTCTCCACTCGTTGCCAATCCACTTCTTTTTCCACTTCGGCAGGTATCCTGCTATTCATTCGTTTCGTTGCTGTTTCATCATAAGACTCTGGCAGTAGCAGAGGCCTTGCAAGTTCTTCAGTCTAGCATGAAACTGACTGTGAGGCAATTTTGTGGTAGCAAACATTTTACTCACGGTGATCCGCGGAGGCGAATCTCCCTCATATGCGCACAGCTTCTTCATCTCAGGGATTTAGTGTGATAGTTGTCACATCAGCCCGGGGTTCAATTCCCCGTACCCCAATGATTGGTGTCACTGGCACAGATAGGTTTAGCTTTAACGAGGAAAGGGTTATTAAAATATTCTCTTCCTACAGTTTCAGAAGGGAAAGTACATACATGTTTTTAGCAAGAGGCTAGAGATACCAGCTGTTCAATCCTTCTTTGTTATTCGATTCAGACTACTCTTGGGATTTGATTCCCAGAGCTCTGCAAGAAAGCGTTTACGGCCAGGTGCCATATTGGAGAGAATGTCGAGATTCGGCTCCTCTCCACGTCGACCAGCGTTTTACTAACGAGGTCGATTCCTGTTCATACACATCCTCCTTGAGCTTGGAATAATGAGTAAGATGATCAAATAAGCCTTCGGCATTCGTTGTACATGGATAGTGCAGTAGTAATATCACCCAGCACTCCTCGGAGGATCGAATCATCGTCTCCATGATTCTGTGTTATCTGATTTCGTCTTTTTCTTCTTTCCTGATAAGTAGTCTCGGCGTTTACGTAGGTGATATTGAGCAGCGAACTTAGTAATTTTTAGGGAGGCTTGGCCCGAAAATGGGTGTAGCACGCTCTTGGAATGAAAACGAGTTTGAAGCCAGACTGTATATCCGTCTCTTCTCTCCCACATCCTTGATTACACTGGAGACTCGGAAAGCTCAGAGAGAGGAGAAAGCTGGGAAATACCTACGCGACCCCGAGATAGCTTTTGAATCTGAACCCAGTAAGGGATTGAGGCGAGCAAACGCCGAAGGAGAGGGAGAGGAAACGACGAGACATGATACCATTGAGGGAAGTGGAGGGTGAATAAGAGGTATTTCGGCGGCGTGTTCAAATCCTGGTATAAAGGAGGGACGCATTGGAAGCTGAACCGTTCGTGTGACGGGCGTCGACGCTATGAGAAGAAACTGTTTTAAGATTAAACGAGAGCGCGAAGCGAGGGATCTCGATGAACTGTAACAGTTATGGAAAGCGGCCGGTATGATCTGTGGTAGCGTTGATTCTGATGAGGCGCCCGTTTATTAGCGGGAGGCAAGTACAGCAAGGTATATTTTGATACGAGCGGTTTCAGTTTCTTGGGATCACGGATTCAGGGTTAGACTCCTCCTCAGAGTCAAAAGCCTCGATTTTTAAATGCTCAGAGTATCGGCCATGGGTACATCACTCGAACTCCTCTCCACTCTAATAGGATTTCTTTACTGGCAGACACCACGAGCTCAGAAAGCGTGGACATGGAGTAGTAATATCACCCTTCGACAAAGGCTAGCCTTTCCTCGGCGCTGAGTGTGAGATCATTAACATTTTGATTGTTGTGTGACCCTTCCGATGTCCGAGCTAAAACGTCCCTCTAGAGCCGTTATCAAAGACACAAGTACCGAAGTCGACCATTGTACGAAGCATAAAGGAATTTGGCATGCAAGAACCTGAAGTTCTCACTGACATGAAAAAATGGTTCTTGGGCTGTGATAGAAGGTTGACTTGGCCTAACAGGAACGTGGAAAAGGAGGAAGTGCACGAGACCCAGGTGTGTGTGACTCAAGCCTGTGACGTCAAGAAATCTCGGACTGAAATAGGCATCCGATGGATGTGATAGCTCAGATACAGGAGCGTAAAGCGCGGACAAGGTAGTGTGCAGAGGAAAAGAGAGAGAGGTTGTGTTACAGGAAATGAGACGCAATACCGTCGAAGAAGAGCTTTGACTCTTGATGGGAAGGCGGCATTTGTACGGTGGAGCTCTAGGTTACAACTTGATTCAGGGACCCACGTCGGTATAAGGAAAGGCTGAAGAGACCGTTCATGTCACGCGCATAGAGTGACTATGTAGACCGGTTGCGTCGACCGGTCTGACTTTGATGAGAGTTGGGGAAGGGACAAGCCCGGTGATATGGAATCCACGGCCCGAGATCCGGATTTTCTGTAGCGATTCAGAGCAAACAAGAGTATACAATCATCTTTATCGTGATCCTACTGTAGTACAACACACGGAATATACGAACCCTGCCATACCAGGCTTGCCTAAAGGGAAAAACGACTGAGTACATAAAGGTCCGTTGTCTTGCGTCTTATGAAGAGGCGTGTATTGAACTTAAAGGCCACCTAGTCATCATGCCGTCATCGATGCGGCCGCTCATACCATCCCGAGCAGGAGATGCATAAGAAGGGATCGACAGATTCGTCACGCTATCCTCGCCTCCACTCCCCCAGTTCGACTCGCCCTGCTCATCAGATACAGAGTTCGGCGCCTTTGTACCTGTCTAAGGCCCGTTAGCGGCTGTACCATTCTCAAGAGCGCGCAGGAGCGAAATAAGCAGGGCTGGATGAGCTACTAGTAGTGTGCATGGACATATCGCTAGTTTGTTGCCAGTCTCCCATAAACCCTTTTCATGATAGGATGGGCTCTTGTCAGGGAATGATTAGTGAATAAGCGCCCATTTTTTCCTGTTTTCTCTTCTATTACTGACGTTATTTTGATGCTTTGGGTAGATTAGCGTACTTTGTACTTTGTCCAGCTCCCGAGCATAAGAAAGTCGTTGCGAAACCACAGCCCTAGGCTGATCGCGAGCCCGGCCGTACAGTACTTGTCTGAGCAAGTTACTGTCATTGTGGATATTATGTCGGCACTCTGCTCGCTGGAATAATGTTCCTTCTCAGCTACGGGCACTACTTCTTTCTTCATCACAAACTGTGTCATATTTTGAAACGCTTGAAGCTCGCAATCGAGTGACTCTCATCGATACGTTTACCTCTCAGGACGGGGAATTTTTGTTCGGGGATGACTCATCACACACGTAGTCCAACTCTTCTTCAAACGATACGCGCTGCTCAGTGATGGCCAGTTCCGACGCGTATTTCGAAACTGATGCTAGCCCGATAATCTCTAAATTTATCAATCAGCGGCCCTAGATGATTACCAACTCCTCTAGCGGTTGTCTAGCAGCGCCTCGTCGACGACGGGAAATATGAGTTGTTTCATGTCCAGTTGGCTTTGGAGCCGCAATACGATTATCGGATGTGAAGTGTCACAGAATTAAACGTAGCCATTCTGTTAACTAGGAGCCTTAGATCGGCTCGTCATTCCGGACCTTCAATCTCGGCCATATGCAGCAAGGATCAAGATGATACCTCCTGATTGCGTATGTATCTCTACCCCAAAATCATGATCCTTATTATAGCTTACCTGCGCGAATCTAACTCAGTGTCTGCCCAGCAAACATATTCCGCGAAATGCGAGCGGTGAGTTGATTTCGTTACTCGCACTCTTCTATACCAATAAGCTCATCATGATGTCTCGACTGAGGCAACCTACTGATCGGGATGTAGCTACGGTGCATCTTTCGTCGGTTAAGCTAGCAGCTGTTTTCTACATCATCGCTCGTGTTCACCTTTTGGCTATTCCCCGTCTTCCTTTTCTCTTTTTCCTCAGCGTCTTGCGACGACCTGCTATAATAGAGACCAGGACCATGGGAAAGCTTCCTTCGTTCGCATGACTTTAATTTTTCAGTCAGATCGATATGCCGCGAACGAAACCTGTTTTTCTTCCTTACACTATCCTGCCAGTCGTCTCTTATCAGCTATATCGCCTCTCAATACTTCCGATGACACGGTGTCGCTGGATGAGCCGATTCTTACCGACAAACCCAAAGTCTGATTAGGGTCTATATCCTGTACAACAGATTATCAGCACGTTTTGAACGGAACAAAGACCTGGGCGCTACTGTGATCGGATATTCTTGCACTTTATTAGCAATATCACTTCTGAGATCTTATGATCAAGTATCAGGACTGGCCTTGCCGCGCAGTTGCCATGGTTTTTACCCTAAGCCAGTGCTATCCTGTCAATAGTTAAAACGAGGGCAACCTTTCCACACCCGTCATCTATGCTCGTACTATGGAACTCCTCGTCATCTTGCCATTTCTCCTCCTGCACCTCACCGTGGCGGGACAGCTCATAAATCACACTATCGATGATACGCTCGGGGATGAGCTGACTGGATTCAAAGTACAGTATAGTCCGTACAGTCAGCCCTCGAATGCGAGCGCGCTCGTGTGGAAGAACGCTCTTCAATGCAGCGACTGCGCCATTGTACCGGACCGTTCGTCAGCGATGAACGACACATGGACCAGTGCGACATACTTCTCGTCTCTGGGAAATATGAGCGCCGAACTAACGTTTCATGGTAAGGTCCCGCGTCTTTCAATTGGGATATTTGGAATACTGAGTTTTCTGCAGGGTCAGCGATATACATCTACCTGATTGTTTCAAACTACCCACAAAGCACTGGATTCGTGAGCGATGTCATCTGTGATTTTCGGATGGATGGAGAGATCGTGGGGAGTTATAACCATATGACCGATGGGACGTATCGATTTGAATACGACGTTCTGGCCTATAACAACACAGCTTTGAATGACGACGATCATACATTCCTCATAGAGACTACGGGGACGCAGTCATCATACATTATTTTTGATTATGCACTATACACGTACATACATCCATTCCCTTTATTTGCGTTACTACTGATGCGTATATGTAGGAACACTCAAGCATCTGTCACGGGTCCGACTACAGACAGTCCAGGGTCAACTGCGTCAGAATCTGTCGGGACTTCACGCAGCTCTGTCTACGTCTCATCATCAAGTTCTTCCTCCCTAGCTCCATCATCTTCGGCAGTGCCATTGTCCCCGCATTCAGTAAAAGCATTGACAGCCGGCATTACGGTGGGGGTGTCGGCATCAATAATATTCGCCGTATCACTTGTCTTATATATTCGCCGACGCCGTCGAAGGGTGAACGAATCCTCCACGCTGGAAATAGAGACGCAGCCCCGTTGCTCCTTCCCTCCATTGACTCGGGCAATCCAACAGCCTGCCCCTGTTCTAGGCATCAGCCTTGACTACGAAGACCATTTCCAGGAGTCATTCCCAACCCAGTTCGTTACTCCAAGGCCACACAGTAAACAGTTAGAGAAGGAGGAATCATACAGAGAATCAACTCTTACGAGGCCTGCAGGAGGCGCCATCGAGAGAAGAGCATCGGTCGTGCACAATAGAGATTTGGTCGTTGAAGAGCTACATCCCAACGGAAGGAACGATTTTCCACCATCTACTGCAATCTCCCGAAGTGTTCTTATGAGCGAGTGGTTTTATTGAAAGAAGGAATCTGACAAGGATCGGAGATCCTGCAGGTACCACAATCTATAATGAAACGGATTTTGAGGCGATTTTGTTGTTTTCGATTACTAATCTCCCTGATATGCGCACAGCATCAAGACTTCCAATTTTAATTGACATGGTTTTCCTCGCGTCTCTCTGGCTCCTCTGAGTCCCTCTGTAAGGATACTTTGGATATGAATAAATGATGTTATAAATATTAAATCTTCGCATAGACAAGCGGGCCACGCGTCTCGATCAATGGGATCGACAGGGTATGAGGCTCTCAGTCACAGGAAAAATGTCGTGATCGACAAGAACCGACACCTACTCTTTGAGACTCATATTCCAGAGACTGTGTTTTCTTTCCAAAAGAAAATTACGGTCTAGTAGTAGTTCTTTCTTCACGGGCGTCCCTCATGTTGTCGCTCCCCGGCAAGCATCTAAGATCCGTGGGAAACTACCGCTGATAATCCACTGTCCATTACTGAAGGCTGACCAAAAGTTCTTAAAGGCGTGTACTCTCGAGAATTTGTCACATCGCGAAGGACCTCGTTGGTTGGAGAAACCTCAATACGGTAGCTTCCAATCATGGGAGCAAGTACTCGTCAGATATCACTACAATGGCTATCCAAATTGCTGCTCGATCATAAGTATCGATCTGGCTCAAAAGCATGTTAGGTTAGGTCGCTGCCATGGACTTAAGGTCTCCCTCATAGCTATCCTCCGGCTTCACTCATTCCTTCCGAGTCCGCTTTTTCGTTGGAAATACATACGAGATTACCTAATTTCATGTCGCCCTCGTCGGTCTTTCTTCCGCTATGTACAGCGGCACAAGCGAGTGTAACTCTAGACTTCGGATGTGGAGTCACCGACATCACCTCGGATCCTTTGAGGCAGAGTTCGCTCTGATAGCAGCCCGGGGTTGGATCCCATGTATCCTAATAATCTACGTCCGGTAGTTTCGGTCCTGACGAGGCGATCGTCACCTGTCTCGTCCGACATTATTAGTGGGTGAAATCTGGGAGTACGCAAAGGGTTTGGGCAAGAAATGTTGCGGGCTGGAGCATAGTGCTTGATACGAGCAGTTCAATCCGTGGCTTTATTTAGTTCGGTGACTTCAGTCCTCCATATTCTCGGGTTTGATTCCCAGATCTCAGACCAGGGAACAGCCGGACAGATAATTCTCGGATGTCAGATTGGAGATGGGTAAAAGTAAACTGACAATGTCGAGGTTCGACTCCTCTTCTCAACATGTCCGAAGCATCGCCTTACTTTTTACTGGAGAGACTAGCTCCGGCCCGCATCCGTTCCCCGAGCTTGTTGTGGCCTGATCAGACCCTCCTATCTGAATTCCGTTCGACATGGGTAGTGCACTGGTAGTCTCACTCAGCACTCGAGGTTCGACTCCTCCTCTCCACGTAGGTGCTTTGCTTGGATTTCCGCCTTGAATTTTACTAGATGAGCAAAGCCCCTTCCTTTTCCTGCTATGAGGACTTAAACTCGGCGAACGGTGGAAAGTATAGAGCTTACATAGATGCAATTTCTCCCATTCACAGATTCTGGGAAGAAATATTGGTAATTTAAAGGGACAGTTACTGAAGTTTGCCCTTCGCATCGCCCGAGAATGTGTGTTTACCCCTCCCTGATCCGTTTTACTGAAGAATAAAAACGGGTTTCAAGTTGAGCTATATATTCGTCGTTCTGCTCCCGTATTATTGATTGAACTAATAGAGCGAGATGCTTGCGACAAGAATAGAGTCGAGTTCTGTCGTCATCTGGGGCACAGGAGCCTAGAAGAAAAGAAGATATTGATATGCCCTCGCAAGCAAAAAATCAATTAAATACACCATTCCTCTAGCATAAAAAGGTGTCAATTTCACGCATCGACCATGTATGTAAGGAGGAATCGAACCACCTCCATCTGAGTTCATCAGTTGCAAAGTGCACTCCAGCGCCGCATGAAAAACGGATCTTGATGTAAAACGTCTGTCGTAACACGAACTCCTTCATCTGTCGATACACCCGAATCCTTACGAACATATTGGCTAGGTTTGAGGGAGGAAGTGCACGTAATTAAAATGACTTGTGGCGATCGGAGCAAACAAGGGTATACAACTCGTCCTTACCTCCGACACGACGATCCCGCTACTACCATCGAGGCAACGTCACACGGAATATATAGATCCCGCGGTCAGGACTGTCAGGACGAAATTACAACGACTCTGGTGCGTTTGTTTCCGGGACTGGAGAGATCGACCTTGGCTTTGCCCAGGCTCATCGCTCCAAAGACAGGGTTCCTGTGGGACATCGAAGCAAGGGTGCGTCCTTTCTAACGAGCGCATAGCCTGTCTGAACGCGACCGAAGGAAGGACGAAAGCAGATGATTGATTTGGATTGAATACATAAAGGTGCGTTCCCTAAGTCTTACGAGGCGGCATGTATTGAAAACTACACAGTCATCATGGTGTCATCAATACCAGCGCGACATGCGGAAGGATTGATCGACAGATTCGCTACGTCGTTCTCACTACCCATGCCTCGGGCATCTCCCACCAGTTCGACTCGCCCGGCTCCCCAGACACTGAGTTTAGCGCGTTCGCGTTCTTTACTGTTCCTCCCTCCTAAGTCCCGCTATCAACGACGCCCTTCTTGCATGTGCATACAGAGCCGAGCACCAACCACGCATTCTTCAAAGAGGCAAAACCCGCGTAGGGGCGGAATAAGCGCGATGTGTTGGGTGCTACATCTGAACGAGGATGATCCTTAGTTCCAGGACAAGGAGCTGTCACTGGACTTGGATCTCGACGACGACCGACACATCGTGTATCTCGTCGTCGCTAGTAGCGATTGCACCGCCGTTCCTCGTACACGCACGCGTCGACTCTCTCTAAGGCTACCACACATACCGCCAATTGCCTTTACGTCAGACGTCTCATCACCCGTCGCCCACTCACAGACGCTCCCATTATGATGGATGGGCACGTTCTCCCGCCACACATACCATCCTCCCCCTTGCACGTACCAGTCTCGCTGCTTTCTTTGATCAACACGTCGACAGACTACTTCGACGCTCCGTCTTCCCAGTGGATATATCATTCACCATCGAGAGAAACCGGGGTTGCGTGTACTTCTGGTACCATGCTTTCAATTACAGTGATGACCCACGGAAAATACCTTACCCTTTCTATCCCACACTCTGAAGCGTTTATAGTCAATCAACTAGCTGATATGCTGTGTCTTTGCGGAAATACAGACTAATTTTTACTACTTCGTTGGTCGACAGCCGTCAGAGTGCATCAGATAATACCTCGAGAACTCGCCAGTCGACGATATCCTGCCGCCAAGGCACCCCAGAATGAAAGTCCTGGAATGCCAAGGGGTGCTCCTCGACAGCACGAGCCTCTGTATCCGAACTCACTCACGTCCCATGTCGTAAAACCTTGATAGAACCCGGCCCGACTCGATCTTAGAGCAAGTCATTATCCCTAGTTTTCTAGGACTGCGCCGAGGCAATGGATCGTTTTCCCACTAGCAAGAGTGTTCGATATTTTACTTTATACATAATCGCCTGTGTTTATCCGAGGTTCTTTGTTTTACCAGAACGCATACACAACGATATTCTTTGAGCTCATTCTTCACACCGTCAGCTTCTCCGCATCAAGTAGACCTCTGGGACAATGGCTTGCTCGTATAAATGTCCTGTGAACTCGGTAAGCCCTCATTTATGATTTCCTGGCTCTATTTGACCTGCGCTTTCTTAGAAGATCATATTTTCCCGGGATAAAACGCCAACGTGAGCTGTTTCAAAGGTCCGGAAATCCTAAGATCGAACCTTGGCGAAGGAGTGAAGGATGTTTTGTTCTTGAGAGGAAGCTCGCTCACCTCACTTGATACCAGGAGCGAACCGGCGGCCGGCCAGTCCTCATCTACGATTATCCTCCGACTTTCTTGCTGAAGTTTTCGTATTCTATAACAAGTTCGAAAATGGATGTAACATTTCAAACATCGAAACGTTGTGGATCCAACGGAGCTCCCGGCAAACCTTTCATTTCGGCGAGGTCAGGCCTTGCTACTGATGCTTAATTTTGGATTTTTCGCGCCTTTCAGGATGGATATCGGGTGTAGATTGTCATTTCTTTGCTTTACGTATGCTACGGGCACGTATACTAAGGACTGCAAATGCTTTTTAGGCAGGATGACTTCATTTCTAAAGAAGGGGCGGCTGTGGTAAAACAAAACCGAGAAAGTGGGATGAAAGGAGACGGCCTCAGAATGTGGTGCTAACGCGACTTAGCAGTAGGAATGGGAATCAACGATAGACCTTGTTTAGTTTTTTCTGTGACCCTAAAAGAGGGAATTGGAACGTGGGGAGGCCCTCAAATTTTCCGGCAGTGTTTGACCCAGTTAGAAGGTCCGCCGCGGAGTAACTGAAATGCAGGAAATCCACTCATTTTACTACAAAGGGCTAACTTTGCATCAGAGAACAGGTTTAAATACATGCAATGGAAATTTGACCGACAAGAACAAGGATCAATTTCGACGCCTACCAGGGACCTTGAACAGCGAAATATAACCGAAAAACAAACCATTCTTTATGTCCTTCACGATGTTAGCAGTCTGCGTCTTTGGAAAACATTGGGAAGAAGAACATAATAAACGATGGTTGCCTCGCTATTAGATCAATGCTGTACAAATAACTACTTTGGAATTATGACAGCAGGCTAGCCGTGATGTAACTCGTGCACGGGAAATTGTTTGATTTAACACACGTCTGCCGCCTACTCTGTAAATAAGGATGTTTCGCGCCACTCGGCTCATTGTCATCTGGGGTATATGTATACTACTTACTGATTAAAAGCACACGTGACCAAGGGGGTGCCGGAATGTCGGCCCGGAACACCGGGTAGGGAGGGAGGGTCAAATGCCGGTCATGAAAAAATTTATATGACCTCTCAAAATTTTAAAATTTTCCTGTCCAAGCTAGTATAAAATGGCCGGTGCATGTTTACTTTATTCAATGCTTCATTATGTTAGGCAATATAGCCTCAGAACAGTGATAATCAACCAATATCACACTCAGCTGAGTTCAAACTGGCCCAAGCTGGCCTGGAAGGGATATTCAACATGTATTGTGATTTATTGCCATATTATTCAAGAAAGAATGATACCTGGTTGTTATGGAGGTCCCTCATCTATATAAAAGCCTGAAGAGTATGAAACCGGCATTGAGGTGCAATGACAGCCTGAATTTTTGGCTAATTCCGACTCCGGCTGCCCCGGCATACCCTATATGGTGTACATGATGTCATAATGGTCATGTGACAGGGAGGGAGGGTCCAGCCAAAGCCCGAAATAATTTAATCGACCCTATGTATTGTTTAACTTTTTGGAACCCCCTTGCACATGACAAAGCTCAAATTTGAGTTCTGATCGGACAAGGGAGAGTGCACTAGTAACATCACGCGGCACTCGAGGTTCAACTCCTCCTGTCCACATAGCTATCGGTACGGCTTCCTTTTTACTCTGAGCAGAACTTCACCAATTGCTGACAGGCTATTAATGTTTCCTGAGCTTAGGCATAAAAAGATGTCAATTGTATGGACCAAGTGCGCAAGGAGGAATCGAACCACGGATGCGCGGATTAACCACTACGTTCCAGCGCCATGACAAATGAGGGTCATTCAGATCAGAATGAAGAATCGATGGCAGCCGTTAGAGTGTCAAGCCCAGAGAGGGATGCTTTTAAATGGTGGACGACACATGGATATACGTCTCGCCTCTAAGCAGTATAATGCCTCAGACCTCTCAGTGCGACTTACTCATAAGCGAAACAGGGTCTCCAAAACTGGCTGCGCTTCAAAGTTTGAGGACATCTGTGAGTGTCGAACTGCAGTGACTCCTTGTTTTGCCACACGTTCTATTGGAAGGGGCGGGCAAACAGTCCTCAGACGTCAGGTCAATAAGCCCAGAGATGGAGGAAATCCTCATCGACCCAGACCACAAGAAGAAAACGGTGCACGCAAGGAGGGGAGGGATCAACCACCACAGCAACGCCTCTCGTACTGTCGGAAATGAGCTCGCCTCCCACACGTTGGATGACTGGCATGAAAACCTGCATGGGGGATGGCCTTGCATGAAACGTTGAGGGCCGGACTTGATTCGATTCCGCTTGCGTTTATTCACTTCAGCCATGGACACACACACATGTGTCTCAAGTTCAGGAGAGTACCTCGGACATGGGTAGTGCAGCAGTCATAGCATCCATTACTGGAGGTTCGACTCCTCCTCTCCACGTCATTAACTCTTTCCAACGTGAAACTTGCTTTTTACTAGCGTCGTCTTACACTTCCATGAGCTGACTTGGTTTTAAAAACCCTGATCTGTACGGGCAGAAATCGGAGGCCCGCTGCCCTTTAGTTGTGCGTGAACCCTCTATTCGGACATGGGTAGTGCACCAGTCATAGCATCTGGTTACTGTTGGTACTGGAGGTTTGACTCCTCCTCTTCACATAATCTCGTCAGGATGTTACTTGCTTTTTACTAGCTTCTTGACCTGCGACGGCAAGCAATCGCAAGGGAAGACCCAGGCGCACTAACCTCCAGCGCTATGGTGTTGGAGTAGGTCATCTATAATCCTCAAATCCTAGGGTATTGTGTGATATTTCGATTGGGGGAAGAAAGCATGCCAGGGAGTTGAGGGTCTCGGTTCCCCACAACCCTGGGGACCTTGCGCTGGTGTTTATCATTGGTCTTATAGGTGCATCTCGACCCATCTTATGCTACACATGGGTCCCCAAGACCCATAAATACGATAAATATTTGAAAATGTTTTCGAACAGTGATTTTGTCCATCACGTGACTGATTACATAACACGTGCCGGAACCTGGTGTCCTCTGTCATGCGACGATCCCACTGCTACCATCGACTACACGACAAACGGCATATACAAATCTTGTGGTTCCAAACTCGTCTGAAGGATAAAACCACGACTCTGGTGAGCTCTGTTCGCAGGCTCTGGAGATTGGTCTGACTCATCATTGCCAGGATAGGCTTCGATTACTGGGCCATCGAAGCAAGGGTGCGTCCATTCTAATGAACGTATAGCATCACTTACGGACCTCTGCACTCAGAGCAGGCTCGATAAAACGCGACGGAGACACGTGATTGATTGCAACCGAGCACATAAAGGTACGTACGCTTGTGTCTCATGAGGAGGCGTGTATTGAAGGCCACCCAGTCATCATGGCGTCATCAACACCTCCGCTCATACCAGCCCCAGCAAAAGATACTGAAGAATGGATCGACCGATTCGCCACTCTGTTCTCGCCACCCACGCCTCGTGCATCCCCGACCAATACTCTGCCTCCACTGCCCCAATTCGACGAACTGTGCTCTCCAGACACAGAAATTGGTTTGTATCTCTCGCGCTCTCGCAAGACCCGTTAGCGGCTGTGCCATTCTCACGCACGCAGGAGCGAGATGAGCGGGAAGTGTTGGACGAGCTACTAGTAGTACGCATGGACAGATTGCTGGCTTACTACCAATCTCCGATAAACCATTTTCACGATAGGATGGGCTCTTGTCACGAGTGAGTACGCGCCCATTTTCTCCCGTTTTCTCTTCTATTACTGACGTCATTTTGATGATTAGCGTACTTTGTACTTTGTCCAGCTCCCCAGCATAAGAAAGTCATTGCGAAACAACTGCCCTGGGGTAGTCGCGAGCCCGGCGGTGCAGTCCTTGTCCGAACGAGCTGCTGCCATTGTGCATATTATATCAGCACTCTGCTCGCTGGAATCTCAGCTACGTGCGCAATTTCCTTCTTCATCACAAACTGTGTCATATTGGGAAGCGCTTGAAGTTCACAATCGAGTCCCTATCATTGGTGCCTTTATCTCAGGATTGAGGGATTTTTGTTATGAGGTGGCTAATCGCACACGTAGTCCAGTTCTTCTTCGGACCATACGCTGCTCAATGACGGCCACTTCCGACGTCGCATTTTGAAACTGACAGCGGGCCGATAATCTCTAAACTCATCAATCAGCGGCCTAGGTGATTACCAGGCGCTCTAGCAATTGTCTAGCGACACCTCGTCGTTAAAAGATGAGTTGCTTCACGTCCAGTTGTTTTTGAGCTACAATACGATGTATTGGATGTGAAGTGTTACAGAATGAAACGTAGTTATTGCATGGACCAAGATCCCTAGATCCGACTGTCTTTCCGGACCTTCAATCTCGGCCATGTGCAGTAAGGATCCGGGCGATGCCTCCTGATTAGGTATGTATCTCTACCCCAAAATTATGATCTTTATTGTAGTTTGCCTCGGTGAACCTAATTCAGTATCTGCCGAGCCAACATATTCGGCCAAATGCAAACGGTGAGTTGATTTTATTACTCGTACTCTTCTACTCCAATAAGCTCGTCATGATATCTCGACTGAGGTAACCTACTGATCGGGATATAGCTACGGTGCGTCTTTCGGCGGTTGAGCCGGCAGCTATTTTCTACATCATCGCTCGTGTTCACCTCTTGGCTATTCCCCGTCTTCCCCATCGGCGTCTTTCGACGACTGCTGTGACAGATACCAACAGCATTGGAACGTTTCCTTATTTGTAAGTCAGATCGATATGCCGCGAACAAAACCTAGCTGTCTTCCGTATTCTATCCTGCCAGTCGTTTCTTATCAGCCCTATAGCTTCTCAATACTTCCGATGACACGGTGTCGCTTGATGCACCGATTCTTACCGACAAACCCAGAGTCTGATCAGAGTCTATATCCTGTACAACAGATTATCAGCACATTTCGAAAGGAACAAAGACCAGGGTGGTACTGTGATCCGTGTAAATGTGGGTTCCAAGGGTAAGGAACATTTTCGTAGGCCTCTGCACGGGCTCAGACAATCGTCGTCGTCGTCGATAGCGTCCTGGTGGCCTCCGTCGGCTTCTCATTTCGTTCCCCGTCAGGTGCCACGGCTGTGGCAGATGCCGGGCTCGGGATGAGATCTAAATGGGTGCAGGGTGAATCACCTTCACGTTGTTCATCATCGTCGTCCACAGTTCATCACCGTCGTCGCTCCGTATCTCATAATTAACACTTTTTTCCCTCACCCACACACCTCTCCCATATAATATATGGTATCTACTTCTTCTCTGCCTACTTTCTGTCCTTTTTTTTTGTACTTGTGCAGCTCTCTCGAGTCTCTACTCGTCGCCAATCCAATTCCTTCCCGCTTCGGCGGGTGTCCTGCTATTTGTTCATCACCGTTTCATCGTAAAAGTTTGAGCAAGAAGCAGAGGTCCGATATTCCTGCTCTTTATTAGCAACATCACTTCCGAGATCTTATGATCAAGTATCCTCACTGACCTTGCTGCGCGGTTGCCATGATCTCTACCCTAAGCCAGTGCCATCCTGTCAACATTTAAAACGAAGGCCACCCTGCCACACATCATCTATGTTCGCAATATGGAACTCCTCACCATCTTTCCATTTCTCCTCCTGCACCTTATCGTGGCCGGACAGCTCATAAATCACACTTTTGATGATACGTTCGGGGATGAGCTGACTGGGCTCCAAGTAAACTATAGTCCAGCCGGTCAGCCTTCGAATGCGAGTGCGCTCGTGTGGAACAACGCTCTGCAATGCAGGGGCTGCGCCATCGTACCGGACCGTTCGTTGGCGATGAACGGCACATGGACTGGTGCGACATACTTCTCGTCTCTGAGAAATGTCAGTGCCGAACTAGCGTTTCATGGTAAGGTTCCGCGTCTTTCATTTAGGAGGTTTCGCATACTGAATGTTCTGAAGGGTCAGCGATATATATTTACCTGATTGTTTCAAACTCCCCCAAAAGCACTGGCTTAGTAAGCGATGTCATCTGTGATTTTCGCATGGACGGAGAGATCGTGGGGAGTTACAACCATACTACCGATGGGACGAATCAATTTGAATACAATATTCTAGCCTATAGCAACGTATCTTTGAAGGACGACAACCATACATTCCTCATAGAGACTACGGGGAGGCAGTTATCATACGTTATTTTTGATTATGCATTATACACGTACATCCTTGCTTCCCCTTCATTTCCTTTGATACTGATGCGTATACGTAGGAACAGTCAAACATCTGTCACGGGTCCAACTACACAAAGCCCTGGGTCGACTGCCTCAGAATCCTTGGGTGGTTCACGCAGCTCCGTCTACGTGTCATCATCAATTCCTTCCTCCACAGGTACTTCATCATCGGCAATACCAATGTCCCCGAATTCAGTAAAAGCACTGACAGCCGGCATTGTGGTGGGGGTCTCGGCGTTGATCATATTCGCCCTATCACTTGTCTTATATTTTCGTCGACGCCGTCAAAATGTGAACCAATCTGCGACGCTATAAACAGAGACGGAGCCCCGTTGTTCCTTCAATCCATTGCCCCGAACAATTCGGCAGCCTGCTCCTGCCCTACGCATTAGCCTCGACGATGATGACTATTTCCAGGAGTCATTTCCAGTCCAGTTCGTTACTCCAAGGCAACGGAGTAACCGATTAGATGAGGAAGAATCTTACAGAGAATCAGCTCCTACGAGCCCCACGGGAGACGTCGGCGAGAGAAGGGCTTCGGTTGTGTACGATATTGATATGGTCGTTGAAGAGCTACGTCCCAACGGAAGGGACGATTTTCACCATCCATTGCAATGTCGCGAAACGTTCTTATGAGGGCATAGTTTTATTGAATGAAAGAATCTGACAAGGACCCTGTAAGTACTTAAATCTATAATGAAACGGATTGTATGGCGATTTTGTTGTCGTCGGCGTCAATATTACTAATCTCCCTGATCATTGATATACGCACAGTATCGACGCTTCACATTTGAATTGACATGGTTTTGCTCGCGTCTCTCTGGTTCCTCTGAGTCTCTCAGTAAGTATACTAGGGGTATGAATCAATGATGTGATAAATATTCGTATAGACTAGCGTACCACGCGTATCGATCAATGGGATCGACAGGGTATCGGGCTCTCAGTCGTAGAAAAATGTTGTCTTTGACAAGAACTAACGCCTACCTATTGAGACTCCTACTCCAGAGACTGTGTTCTCTTTCCGAGAGAAGATTACGGTCGAGTAGTAGGTCTTCTTCACACGCATCCACCATGTTGTCGCTCCCCGAGCATCTGAGAGTCCAGGGTAACTACGGCTGATAATCCACGATCCATGAATGAAAGTTCCTACCGACATGTGCTCTCTGGAAGTTAGTCTATCTTGTAGAATCGCGCATGACCTCGTAGATTAGAGCAGGCTCAAGAGGTCGCCTCCAATTGTGGGAGTCAGTATTTGTCAAGTATCACTGCGATGTCTATCCAGGTTGCTCCTCGATTATAAGTATGGTGCTGTATCAAAGCAGTACAGGTTAGCTCGCCACCACGGGCCTAAGAGTGTTACCGGACATCCTTCACTGATGTCCTCTGGCCTTACCCTTTGCTTCCTCGTCCTTGAAAATACATATGAGCTCACTTAGTTTCACGTCGTCCGGTAACGATGGGGTCTCTCTTCCGCTATGTACAACGTCACAAGCGAATGTAACTTCATAGTTCCAGCCAAAACCCTGGACTTGCGATGATGAGTGGCCGGCTTCACCTCGGACCCTGATCGTTCTGACAGCAGCCCTAGTTCGATTCCCTGCAGCCCGAGTTTGATTCCCTGCATCCCAATAATCGACGTCTGGTAGTTTTGGTCCTGATGAGGCGAAGGTCACCTGTCCCGTCCCAACGTTGATAGTGGAGCAGATCTGGCAGTAACCCCAAGGCTTCGATTTGCTTTTGATTGGAGAGACTAGCTTCGGCCCACACCCGTTCCCCGAGCTCGCTGTGGCCTGATGAGCCCCCGTATCTAAGTTCCGTTGGATATGGGTAGTGCACTGGTAATCTTCCTCAGCACTCGAGGTTCGACTCCTCCTCTCCACATCGGTCCTTTGTTTGGATCTCCACCTTAACTTTTACTAGATGAGCTAAGCCCCTGCCTTTTCCTGCTTTGAACACCTAAATTCGGTGAACGGTGGAGATATCCAGAGCTTACATAGGGGCAATTTCTCCCATTCACAGATTCCATGCAGAGAGATTGGTAATTTGTAGGGACAGTCACTGAAGTTTGCCTCTGGCTTCGCCTGAGAATGTGTGTTGCCCCCTCCCTGACTCGTCTTACTGAAGAATAAAAATGGATTTCAAGTCCAGTTGTATATTCGTCGTTCCTCCCCCGATCGTGTCGTATTCTCGAATGCACTAATGGAGATAGAGATGCTTGCGACAAGAACAGAGGCAAGTTCTGTCGTCCTCATAGGTACAGGAGCCTATAGGAAAAGAGATAAACATGACTTTGCAAGCGAGAAATAAATAAATAAAAACAAATACATCGTTCCTTTAGCATAAAAGGTGTTGATTCATGAACGATGTACATAAGGAGGGATAGAGCCTCCTCCGTAACTTGTAAGTGCGTATTAGCCCCTACGCTCCAGTGCTGCATGAAAAAGGGTTCTCGATTCTTGATGTGAAATGTCTGGTGCAACACGAACGCCTTCATCTTTCGATCCACAACGCTCGAGTTTATATGAACATGCTGGCTAGGTTTGAAGGAGGAAGTGCACGTAATCAAAATTATTTGTCGCGATCCGAGTAAACAAGAGTATACAACATGCCTTTACCTCCGACACGACGATCCCAGTGCCCACTGCTGCCATCGATGCTACATTACACAGAATATACGGATCCTGCGGTCAGGTTCGCCTGAACGAAGATGCAACGACTCTAGTGAACTCGTTTCCGGGACTCGGGACTCGGGAGATTGACCTAGGCTCATCGGAGTCATCGCTGCAGAGATAGGGTTCCATTAGTGGGGCAACGAAGCAAGGGTGCATCCATTCTAACGAGGGTATAGCCTCTCTGAGAAAGCTTTAGACTCAGAGAAAGCTTGATGGTACGCGACCGAAGGACAGAGGCAGTGAGGGATTTGGATTGAACACATAAACATGCGTTCCCTAAGTCTTACGACGCGGCATGTATTGAAAGCTCCACAGTCGTCATGCTGTCATCACTACCATGTGGAAGAATTGATCGACAGAGTGGCTACGTTGTTCTCGCTACTCTTTCCTCGGGTATCTCCCACCAGTTCGACTCGCCCGGCTCTCCAGATACCTAGTTTAGCGCGTTCGCGTTCGTTACTGTTTTTCCCTCCTAAGACCCACTATCAACAACGCCCTTGTTCCATCTGGTTACAGAGCCGAGCGCCAATCACGTAGTCTTCAAAGAGGCAAAACCGCGTTTGGGCGGAATAAGCGCGATGTATTGAGTGGACTACTTCGCAATGTTGGATCTCGACGACGACCGACACATCGAGTATCTCGCCGTCGCGAGTAGCGGTTGCACTGCCGTTCCTCGCACACACAGGCGTCGACTCTCTCTATGGCTACCACACACACCACCAATTGCCTCTATGTCAGACGTCTCATCACCCGTCGCCCACTCACAGACGCTCCCATTGTGATGGATGGGCACGTTCTCCCGCCACACATACCATCCTCCCACCTTGCACGTACTATTCTCGATGCTCTCTTTGATCGACACGTTGACAGACCACTTCCAAGCTTGGTCTTCCCAGTGGAAACATTATTCACCACCGAGAGAAACAAGGGTTTCGTACACTTCTGGTACCATGCTTTCAATTATAGTGATGACTCACGGAAAATACCTTACCATTTCCATCCCACACTCTGAAACGTTTATAGTCAGCCAACTAGCTGACAGGCTGTGTCTTTGGGGAAATATAGACCAGTTTTTACTGCTTCGCTGGTCGACACACGTCAGAGTGCATCAGATGATGCCTTGAGAACTTGCCAGTCGACGATATCCTGCTGCCAAGGCACCCCAGAGACATAATAATGAAAGGTCGCGGAATGCTAGGGCATGCTCTTCAACGGCACGAGTCTCTGTATTCGAATATCCCTTACGTTTCATGTGGTAAACTTTCGAGAGAGCGCGGCCCGACTTTGTCTTTGAGCAAGTCATTATCTTTAGCTTTCTAGGAATGCGCCGAGGCAACAGATCGTTTTCCTACCAGCAAGATTGCTTGATAGTTTACTTTATACATCATCGCCTGTGCTTATCCGAGGTTCGCTTTTTTTTTTACCAGAACGCATACACAGCGATATTGATTGAGCTCATTCTTCACACTGTCAGCTTCTCCGCATCAAGTAGACCTCCGGGACAGTGGCTTACTCGTATAAAAGTCCTGCGAACTCGGTAAACCCTCCTTTAGGATTTCCTGGCTCTATTTGACCAGCGCTGTCTTAGAAGATCATTTTTTTCCACGATAAAACGCCAACGTGAGCTGTTCACTTAGACAATTTTTCGTACTTCAAAGGTCCGGAAATTCTAAGAACGAACATGGGCCAAGGAGTGAAGAATCTTTTGTTCCTGGAAGGAAGGTTGCTTATCTCACTTGATACCAGGAGCGAACCGGTGGCCGGCTAGTCCTCATTTACGGTTATCCTCCGAATTTCTTGCTGACATTTTCGTATTCTGTAACAAGTTCGAAAATGGATGCAACACAGATCCCGGTAAACCTTTCGTTTCAGCGAGGTAAGGCCTTGTTACTGATGCTTAACTTTGGATTTTCGTGCCTTTCAGGACGGATATCAGGTATAGATAGTCATTTCCTTGCCTTACGTATACTACAGGCACGTATATTTAGAGCTACAAATGCTGCTTAGGCAAGATGACTTTCTTTCGAAAGAAAGGGCGGCTGTGATGAAATAAAGCTGAGAAAGTGGGATGAAAGGAGACGGCCTCGGAATGTGGTGCTAACCCGACTTAGCAGTAGGAATGGGAATCATCGATACACCTTGTTTAGTTTTTTCTGTGACCCTAAAAGAGGGAATTGGAACGTGGGGTTTTCCGGCCGTGTTTGACCCAGTTAGAATGTCCGCCGCGGCGTAACTGAAATGCAGGAAAGCCACTCATTTTACTACAAAGGGCTAACGTTTCATCAGAGAACAGGTTTGAATACATGCCAGGGAAACTTGACCTACAAGAACAAGGATCAATTTCGACGCCTACCAGGGAACTTGGTCGGACAATCACATTGCTGATGAACAGCGAAATATAACCGAAAAACAAACGATTGTTTATGTCCTTCACCATGTTAGTGGTCTGCTTCTTTGGAAGACATCGGGAAGAAGAACACAACAAACGACGGCCGTCTTGCTATTGGATAAGTGCTGTACAAATAGCTACTTCTGACAGCAGGCTAGCTGTGATGTAACTCGCGGTGAGGAAAATGTTTGATTCAACACACGTCTGCCGCCTACTCTGTTAATAAGGATGTTTCGCACCCCTCGGCTCATCGTAATCTCAGGTATATGTATACTACTTACTCACTAAAGGCACACGCGACAAAGCTCAACTTTGAGTTCTGATCGGACAAGGGGTAGCGCACCAGCAACATCACCCGGCACTCGAGGCTCGACTCCTCTTCTCCACGTACAGATTCGCGGCGACTTGCTTTGTTACAAAACCTAGCTTATTACTGAGAGGCTATTAATATTTCCTGAGCTTAGGCATAAAAAGACGTAAACTGTATGCCAGACCATGTGTGCAAGGAGGAATCGAACCTCGGATGCGCGGATTAACCACTACGCCCCAGCGCCACGACAAAGGAGGGTTATTCAGATCAGAATGAATAATCGACGGCAGCCGTTAGACTGTCATGTGCATAGAGGAACACTTTGAGATATCGGACGACGCACGGACATACGTCTCGCCTCTAAGCAGTATAAATACTCGGACCTCTCAGTCCGACTTACTCATAAGCGAAAAAGAGTCTGAAAAAAGCGCTGCGCTCTAAAGTTTAAGAACATCTGTGAGTGTCGAACTTCAGTGACCGCTTGTTGTGCCATACACTTTTACGGAAGGGACGGGCAAACAATCCTCAAGAAGTGTCGGCTCTATAGACCCAGAGATGGAGGACATTCTCATCGACCCAGACCACAAGAAGCAAGGGGTGCACGCAAGGAGAGATCAACAAGGCCTCTCGTATTGTTGGAGACGAGCTCGCCTCCCGCACCTTGCACAACTGGCATGAAAACCACAGGCATGCATGAGACGTTGAGGGCTGGACTTGATTCGATTCCGCTTGCATTTATTCACCTCAGCCTTGGACACACACACACATATTTCTCAAGTTCGGGAGAGTACCTCGGACATGGGTAGTGCATTAGTAATTGCACCCAATATTTGAGGTTCGACTCCTCCTCTCCACGTAATATCAACTCTTTCCAACGTGAAACTTGCTTTTTACTAGCGTTGCCTTACACTGATTTGGGCACATAGAATTCTGCGTTTGCGTTTTCACGCATGCGTTTGTCACGTCTGCGTGAGCGTGACATGGATGCGTTTATTGGCCGTCTTGTGCATTTGGGCTTACAAACACCTGCTAGTAAATTATTTTATTAGCTACAGTGTAAGTAAGACTTACTGCTTATTAGATTTATACCAAGTATGACATCGACACCGGCCATAATTAACTTTCTTTGTCATGGTAGAGTCTCTGTACAGCTGAGTCCATTAATGTTCAAGCTGGTATTTTAAATGTAAGAGCATTTGGAGGTTTTGAGAGTGTTAGTGACCATGAGGTATGATAACTGTCAGTAAAAACCATGGCACCATTACCATTTTGTTGAGGAACAAGTTGAAGAAACCAAGAAGAAAATGAGCCAAATCCTGGCTCAAAAACGACGACTTGATGGCAACCTGGCTATGCACGACTAGAATACATCATAAAAATAAAATACGTGCTTAGAATGAGTGACTAGAAGCAATTACGGGCGGGATAAATTGAAGCGATCATAAGTCAACTAGTTCAACTCGGACTTGAACACATCAAACGCACCGAACGCAGATTTGTCACAACACTGTCACACATCTGCGTTTAATCTCGGACGCATGCGTTTTCAAAAGGAACGCATGCGTGCGCTATATGAACACTTGCGTTCAATGTTTGGAAGCATGCGTGACTTATTTTTGAGATGCGTGAGTCTTTGCATTAATTTTAGAGGTGCCTGATTCACTCAAAATCGAGAACAGCATAAGTACTTCGACACCAGAGGGTACTATATTCATTGTGATACTAGAACTTACTAACATGCATGCATTTATAACCTTTCCAGACCATTCCACCTCATTATTGAGTCATAATAATTCATGGAGATATCTCCAGGAAATCTGGACAAGTAAGTTTAATTTCAACAGAAAACATAATTACGACGTATTATTGAAATGACACTAGCTATCAGATGACCATGCATCTAAACACATCGATCAGGGCATAAGCACATGCAAGTTGAACTTACGCAAACGCAGACGAACGCACGCACGCAGGGGTCGAACGCAGAATTCTCTTGGCCCCACTGATTTGGACCGCCTGGTTTAAAAAATCCTGATCTGTACAGGCAAGGAGGAATCGAAACCGGACGCCCACTACGTGCATGAGCGAAGGACCCTTCTATTCGGACATGGGTGGTGCACTAGTAGTAGCACCCAATATTCGAGGTTCGACTCCTCCTCTTCGTGTAATCTCGTCAGGACTCAGGATGTTACTTGCTTTTTACTAGCTTCTTGACCCGCGACGGCAGGCAATCGCAAGGGGAGATCAAGGCGCACTACCCTCCATCGCTGTGGTATTGGAGCAGGTCATCTATAATACTCAAATCCTAGGATGTCGTGTGATATTTCGACTGGTGGGAAGTTGAGGGTTTTGGTTCCCCACAACCCCGGGACCTTGTGCTTGTGTTCATTCACTTCAGCCTTGGACACACCCAGACGTTTCTCAATGTCTCGTGTTCGGGAGGGTACCTCGGATATGGGTGGTGTACTAGTAACATCACCTGGCATTACTCGAGGTTCGACTCCTCCCCTCCACGTAATGGTAATCCCGATACTGAAAGATGTACTTTTTCCCTGGAAAATTAGATAAAATCATGACTAGGCAATGGAAGAAGGAACGAAGCCTGTGCTGGATAGTGGCACTCGGTCAGAGGTCTGTGTGGTGAATAGCATTATTCCATTCAGCCTTTGATACGGACGTCAGATTGGAGACGGGTAATGTAACGTACAATGTCGAGGTTCGACTCCTTCTCTCCACGTACCCCAAGTCGGCTCAATTTTTAGTCGGAGAGAAATTGACAGCCACCTTGAGAATCCGGGCTCCTCCTCAGTTCTAGTCCAAAAGCAAGGAATCGAATTTATGCTCTGGTGTTCAAGGTTTTAGGTAGGCTGCTGACAATTATGAGATGAGCATTAATCAAGAAGTGCACGGCTCGAGGGAAAGATACTTGACTACAACAAAGAGAAACAAGTACACGCAAGGAGGGACCAACCGAGGCTGCTCACCTCCCACGCCATGGACTAACTCGTGTTTCCAGCCTGGGGTTCGATTCCCCTGCATACAGCGTTGCGCTTGTGCTTATTCACTTCTTTACTGGAGACACGCATACATTTCTCTCGATGCAGAGTTCTATTCGGAGATCGGTAATAGCACCCAGTACTGGAGGTTCAACTCCTCCTCTCCATGAGTTTATCATAAAGCCAGGCTATTTAATTTTTACTAGCGTTGCCTATTTCTGCTTTACCCGCGAAACTACAGGGGGAGTGCACTAGTACCCTGTAGTTAAAAGACCCTTCTATTTGGACACCACTCCTCTCCACCTGTTTCCATGTGAAAACAAATCTTCCCTCGCATGTACGTAAGAATCCTCGCCATGGAGCAATTACCTTATCAATTTTGACTGGGAAGGGTTTAGTTCCGCTTATTTCTCTCCTCTCCACGTAACTCTAGTGGAACAGGGCCCCACTACAAAGGGTTAGATCGTGGCTTGTGCGATTCCTGCGTGTGTGAATAGCGCCATTGATTTGCGAGTAGGGTTGGAGACGGGTAATGTAGGGTACAATGTCGACGGTCACACAAGTGCCGCGTTAGCTTTCTATGCCTCGCGCGCATCTCAATTCACTCAATATGATATCAATGCTAGGTATATTCTCTCACTCGAAGTTATAAACTAGTCCTGAAGCTACGGCGTCAAGCTGGGAGCTTGCGCGCGACTACAACGGGGGTCCGAAACTTGTACACTACAATTATACTGCGCTATTTATCTATTCTACATCCTACAAATTAGCAGTACCATTTTTAGTATCATTTAGGTTGCCGAGCTCCTTCATGTGCGTCCCGCGCGTGTCGCAATTATCACGCCATGGCTTGGCGCTGACTCAGGAGTCCGGCTCAGGGCCAGATCCTGTCTCTGAGTGTTGCGACGTCGGTTAACATTATTATTACACATGTACTGATGCCGGTTGCTATCTCCTCGGAGTTGCTGCCTCGCACGCGACTCTTATTTCGCTTTATAATATTCTCTGAGGGAATTCTATTGTAGTGACGGCAATGGGCTCCTTGTCTAGGCTTCGTGCGCATCGGCTGAAGTCAGATACTTCGGATTTACTCGCGTTCCGACATCACCAAGTCTAGATGTCTAAGCTCCGGATCTCCTGGCCCTTGCGCGTCATAGATCAATGTTGCGCGAACTCTTAATTATCTCACAAGCGTGTCCTGCTCTACTCTTAGTGTGTGTGTGCTATGCCCTGTCAGAGCACTTAGTGTCAAGCACTGGGACTTCATACCTAGTGCAGCCTTTCTAGTACTGTTCTTAGGTTAAGTCATGCGCTCCACCCAGCTTTACTCTGGTAATCTCATTACAGGCATTATAACCCTCGCGCTCTGTTGTGTTTCCTGGTGCCTTAGTATCTGGACATTGTAGCCCATACCTATTTGTACAAATCGCAAAATTACACGTGTAAACACTTTCAGAGCGTGTCAGCACGCTACTCAAGTCACTCAAATGTTATCAATAAAAGGTATATTCTCTCACTCAAAGCTACAAACTAATCCCAAAGCTAGAGCACTAAGCTGAGGGCTTTCGCACTCCAACAAGGGGGGTCCAAAACTTGTACACTATTACTATACTACGGTATTTATATACACTGCACTCTACCAATTAATACAACCTTAAATAGTAACTCTTGGCTTGCAGAACTTCCTTTCCTGGGTGCCACACATGTTGCCATAATCATGCCATTTCTTGGCGCTTACTCAGAGCTCCAGCTCGGGGCCAGATCCTGGTCTCTCAGCTGCGCAACATTGGTTAGCCATGCTATCCACGTGTACTGACATCACCTAGTATCTCCTCGGAGTTGTAGCCTAGAGCGCAACTTATCTTTATAGTAATAATATCTTCTAGTGATTTCCATGGTCTTCTAGGACCACTAGTTTCTAGTCTAGGCCTTGCACGCATTGGCTGAAGTCAGAGACATTGGTCTTACTTCAATTCTACACATTTTGAGGTCTAGAGCACTAGCTCCTGGAATGGCAGTGCCTTGTGCATCATAGATCAAGGTTGCATGAAGTATCAATTATCTCCTGAGCTTTGCTGGTTCTATTCTTAGCATGCATCTTCTGTGCATTCTCAGCATATTCAGTGTCAAGTGCTGGGGCTTTAGACTTAGTGTGACCCTTATGGTATCACTCTACAGTTAAGCCTTGCACTCCACTGGACATCACTCAAGGTATTGCATTGCCTGCACTTAGGACATTGTGCTCTAAGGTATATCTCATTTCCTCAGTATCTAGCTTTTATAAAATGTATGTATTGATACATTTCACGAAATTACACATGTTAACACTTTTCAAGTGTGTCACTGTATCCTCCCAGATGAACATAACACGTCTCTGAATGTGGTGTGAACAGGGTGTTTTGTTTATATATTCTGACTGTGAATCAAGGAAGATGGCTTGTTATTATTGTGACTCTTGCAACAACAGAAACAGACAAGCAATGAAGGAGAATGTGGTATTATCAACCACTGCATTCAAAAGCTGCGAGAACAATAAGGCCTCATGTTCTTACTAGATGTTGGAGATGAGCTCACCTCTGTCCTCGAGTCCCTCATCAGGATTGGAATCTCATTGACTACCCACATTTTGATGTGAAAGTAGACCGAAGTTTTAATTCTCCACAACTGTAGTCTTGCTCCAACCGAAGGACTCATCAACAAGAAAAGCATGGGATAAAAGCAGTGAGATCCTGGGAGAGAGGAGTGTGTAGACTCTGTTTTATTACCTAGCGCCAGCTTACAACCACTATCCGAAAACACAGGAGAGGTCAAGAACATATTTTCATGTGAACAGTCTCCTGCACTGATACACATGTCCAATATGCAGACAGATCCTAGAGTTTGAATCCCCAAGATTAAGCCACATGCAATCATGGGATTTGTGTTGGGATGTCAAATGTCACACAACACAATGCAGTTGGCGTCGGGATCTTCATTGTCAGGCAGGAAGCACTGTTCATTTGTTGTCCTCCTCGGGTTTCTCTATTACCTCAGATTTACTTCTATTAGTGTACATGGAATGTAGATAAATAAATAGATAGACTCACTATGACAGCCCTCGTCTGTCTGTGAGGGTTCCCTGCTAAAATCCGAGTGAGCGGCTGGAGAATTACCACTGATCTCAAGATTTGGAACGTGTTGAAGTCGTCATTTTTTCCGTCAGTGTTTGACCCAATCAGAAGGTCCCATTAAGCACCATGGAGCAAATAAAATGTACAGTGAAAGCCGTTCGTTTCACTACAAAGGGCTGATTTTTCATCAGATAACAAGATTGGAAACTTGAATGGTAAGAACAAGGATTGATTTCGATGCCCGCTACAGTACTTGGTAAGATATCACATTGCTGATGAACAGCAAAATATAATGGTATGCCACAAGGGGTCTCTGGGATTTCATTCTGTGATACAGTGTACCCCCATGGGAAATGTCATGTGATCACCCAATATGGTGCATGATGCACCTTTTATAGTATTTCTGTCACACAGTCAGTTGGATCTTTCAAAAATGTTTTTCAAGAAGTGCTCAAAATGTGGTAAAACACCTGGTACAATAGTCAAAAATCAGGCAAACTTTTTGTGATAAAACAGTCCATATCTCTGTAACGGGTGAGAGTTATGCATTAAAATTTGTACCCCTAGACTTCTCTTACACGTATCTTTCATTTTAGGACAGGATATCCTTCCACAAAAATTTTGAGACCCCTTAATGTTGGATGTATGTGAAAGATGTTGTTCTGAAGTGCCTTTCCCCATTTTTATTTAAGCCGAGGTGAGTGGTCTGTGTCTTTGGAAGACAATGGGAAGAATAACGTAATAAACGATGACCACCATAAACATGTACTCGCTATTCGATCAAATGGCTACTATGTAATGATAACAGAAGGGTAGCTGTAACTTAGCTCACGCACAGAGAAAGCATGACATCATACACACCTGCCACCTGCTCTGTTAACAAGGCTGTTTCGGGCCACAACTGACATCATGACTCTGTTCATCTCAGGTACTTACTCACTCAAGGGACATGTCCACAATACGACAAATCTCAATCTGATCAGACATGGTTAGTGCACTAGTAATATCAACCTGGCACTCAAGGTTCAAGCCCTCCCCTCCACATAGACGGTTGCCCTACTTTTGCTTTTTATCAAACCTCGCATATTGCTGTGAGGCTATTGATGCTTCTTGAACTTTCCGAGAAAGGCATGCATAAACATATGTGAATTGACCATGTAAATACCCAAGGAGTGTCTCCTTACAAAGATCATGCAGTATTCAAGAATGTATCAGGGTTAGAATAAAGGCAAGTCATTATCCCTAGCGTTCTAGGAATGCACCGAGGCTACGGATCGTTCTCCCACCACCAAGAGTGCTTGATAGGGTACACCACACATCATCACCTGTGCTTATATGAGGTTCATTTTTTTTTACCAGAACACATACACAACGATATTGATTGAGCTCATTCTTCTCACCGTCAGCTTCTCCACATCAAGTAGACCTCCGGGACAGTGGCTTACTCATATCAACGTCCCGTGAACTCGGTAAGCCCTCATTTATGATTTCCTGGCTCTATTTGACCGGCCCTTTCTTAGAAAATCATATTTTTCCTGAATAAAACACCAACGTGAGCTGTTCACTTAGACAATTCTTCGTATTTCAAAGGTCGGAAAATCTTAAGATTGAACCCAGGCCAAAGAGTGAGGAATCTTTTGTTCTTGGAAGGAAGCTTGCTGCCATGTGCAAACCCAGGCCAGTGAGTCCTCATTTACAATTATCCTCCAGCTTTCTTGCTGACATTTTCTTATTCTATAGCAAGTTCGAAAATAGATGCAACATTCCGAACATTGAAACTTTTGAATCTAATACAGCTCCGGGTAAGCCCTTCCTTTCAGCGAGGTTGGTACTTATTACGGACGCTGAATTTTGGATTTTCCCGCCTTTCGGGACGGATATTGGGTGTAGATTGTCATTTCCTGGCCTTACGTATGCTACAGACACATATATTTAGGGCTACAAATGCTGCTCAGGCAGGATTGCTTTCTTGCTAAAGAAAGGGTGGCTGTGATGAAACAAAGCCGAGAAAGTGGGATGAAATGAGACGGCCCCGGAATGTGGTGCTAACGCGACTCAGCAGTAGGAACAGGAATCACCGATAGAGATTGTTTAGTATTGTTCTCTGTGGCCCTAAAAGACAGAATTTGAACGTGGGGAAGTGGTCATTATTTCCGGCAGCGTTTGACCCATTTAGAAGATCTGCCCCAGAGTAAATGAGACGCAGGAAAGTCACTCATTTTACTACAAAGGGCTAATTTCTCATCAGGCAACAGGGTTGGATAGATGAAAGGGAAGCTTGACCGACAAGAACAAGGATCAATTTCGACGCCGACCAGGGAACTTGGTCGGACAATCACATTGCTGATGAAAAGCGAAATATAACCGAACAACAAATGATTGTTTATGTCTGTCACGATGTTAACGGTCTGCGTCTTTGGAAGACATTTGGAAGAACATAATAAACGATGGACGCCTCTATTGGATCAATACTGTACAAATAGCTACTTTGGAATTATGACAGCAGGCTAGCTGTGATGTAACTCGCGCACAGGAAAATGTTTGATTCAACACACGTCTGCCGCCTACTCTGTCAACAAGGATACTTAATCACTAAAGGCACACGCGGCAAAGCTCAACTTCGACTCGCTATGATCGGAGAAGGGGTAGCGCACTGGTAACATCACCCGGCACTCGAGGTTCAACTCCTCTTCTTCACGTAAAGGTGCGCGCCGACTTGCTTTTTAACAAAACCTCGCCTATTACTGAGAGGCTATTAATTTTTCCTGAGCTTAGGCATAAAAAGACGTCAATTGTATGGACCATGTGCGCAAGGAGGAATCGAACCTCGGACGTGCGGGTTAACCACTACGCTTCAGCGCCACGATAAAGGAGGTTTATTCAAATCAGAATGAAGAATCGACTGCGGCCGTTAGAGTGTCATGCGCATAGAGGGACGCGGGGAAATGTCGGACAACACATGGACATACGTCTCGCCTCTAAGCAGTATAAAGGCTCAGACCTCTCAGTGCGACTTACTCATAAGCGAAACAGGGTCCGCAAAATGAGCTGCGCTCTAAAGGTTAAGGACATCTGTGAGTGTCAAACTCCTTGTTTTGCCATACATTTTTATGGAATTGATGGGCAAACAGTCCTCAAGCGTCGGGTCTATAAACCCAAAGATCGAGGAAATTCTCATCGACCCAGACCACGAGAAAAAAACGGTGCATGCAAGGAGAGATCAACCAGGTCTCTCGTATTGTTGGAGACGAGCTCGCCTCCCGCATCTTATTTGACTGGCGTGAAAACCAGCCTGTGGGAAGGGCCTGCATGAGACGTTGAGGTCTCGATTCCGCTTGTGTTTATTCACTTCGGCCTTGGAAATACACACACCTTTCTCAAGTACCTTGGACATGTGTAGTGCATTAGTAATAGCACCCAATAATTCGAGGTTCGACTCCTCCTCTCCACGTAATCCTTCCATGAGAAATTTTCTTTTTACCAGTGACGCCTATGTCTTCTTCACCTACTATTAATACTTCCCTGAGCTTACTGGAAGAAAAAAAAAACTTAGGCAAGAGAGAATCGACATGGGAGGCGCACTGCCCTCTAGTTGAAAGACCACTCTATTTGGACACTCCTGTCCTGTTTCCCTACGCAAAACAAATCTTCCCTCGCATGTACGCAAGACCCTCGCCGTGGAGCAATTACCCTCCCAATTTCGACCGGGAAGGATTTAGTTCCTCCTCTCCATGTAAGGGGAAACCGTCTAGTTGAAAAGGCCCCCGCTCGATCGTGGCTTGATCTATTCCTGCGTGTGTGAATAGCGGTATTGCTTCGCAAGTCAGATTTGAAGATGGGTAATGTAAGGTACAATGTCGAGGTCAGACTCCTCCTCTCCACGTATCGGTTCGTTCAGCTTTTGGTGGGAGAGAATTGACACCCCTTCCCAGAGAAGGCGCTTCTCCTCTCCTCCTGGATGCTCATTTATAGGCCTACTAAATAAGTTAACGAGCAAGCGAGGAATCGAATTATGTCTGGCGTAGTACTATCCTTTTGTATTTGAGGGAAGGATGGGGAAGAGTGAGAGAGTGGGTGTCAGGTTTTAGGTAGGCGTCAAGAAAGGCTGGCAATACGAGAATATCCACCTGGTATGAATGCTCCGCAGAATGCGCAATTAATGCGGCAAGCTGTGCGGAAGAGGTCGAGGGAGATCCAAGAAGAGACTTTGACTTGCATGCCTCAGAAACAGCAGGTGAATATGGCGGGTTTGATTACTCTTATAAAGGTATGTAAGGCGCCTGGACGCCAAGTCGGAAGCGAACCACGGACATAGAGTTCGATTATGCAGACCTGTTGCATCGACCGGCTTGATTTTTACGACTCGGAGAAGACAAGACAAGAGGCGGAATACGGACCGGCCCGATACCCGGAATTTCTGTGGTGATCAGTGCAAACAAGGGTATACAAAGCATCCCCGACACGACGATCCCACTGCTACCATAGACTGTACGACAGACGGCTCATAGGAATCCTGTGATTCCAGACTTGGCTAAACGATACAACCACGACTCCGGTGAGCTCTTTTCTCTGGTTAGGGAGATTGGTCTGACTCATTATTGCAAGGATAGGCTTCCATTACCTCTGGGCCATCGAAGCAAAGGTGCGTCCATTTTAATGAACGTATAGCCTCACTTACAGACCTTTGCGCTTAGAGCAAGCTCGAGAAAACGCGACCGAGACAGGTGATTGGTTTTGACTGAGTACATAAAGGTGCATACGCTTGCGTCTAACAAGGAGGCGTGTGCTGAAGGCCGCCCAGTCATCATGGCGTCATCAATACCTCCGCTCAAACCGGCCCCAGCAAAAGACACTGAAGAATGGATCGACAGATTCGCCATACTGTTCTCGCCCCCCACACTTCGGGCATCTCCGACGAATACGCCGCCTCCGCTCTCCATATACAGAGTTTGGCGTCTTCGTATCCGTCCCGCCCTCCCAAGACCCGCTAGCCACCACCCCGTTCTCGCCTGTGGACACGCAGCCGAGCACCAGTCACACGTTCTTCACTGAGGCGAAACGCGCGCAGGAGCGGAATAAGCACGATGTATTGAGTGAGCTACTTCGCAACGAGGAGAACACTTAGTCACGGGACAAGGAGCCGTCACTGGACTTGGATCTCGACGACGACAGACACATCGAGTATCCCGTCGTCGCTAGTAGTGATTGCACCGCCGTTCACGTTCCTCGCCAATACACGCATTGACTCTCTCTATGGCTACCACCCATACCACCAATTACCTCTATGTCAGACGTCTCATTACCCGTCGCCTACTCACAGACGCTCCCATTATAATGGATGAGCACGTTCCCCCGCCACACCTACCATCCTCCCCCCTTGCCCGTGCCAGTCTCGATGATCTCTTTGATCAACACATCGCCCGACCACTTCCACGCTCGGTCTTCCCAGTGGAAATATCATTCACCATCGAGAGAAACCGGGGCTTCGTACACTTCTGATATCATGCTTTCAATTACAGTGATGACTTGCGCAAAATACCTTACCGTTTCCATCCCACACTCTGAAGCATCTATAGTCAATCAACTAGCCGATAGGCTGTGTCTTTGGGGAAATACAGACTAATTTTTACTACTTCGCTGGTCGACAGCCGTCAGAGTGCATCAGTCTCGAGAACTCGCCAGTCGACGATGTTCTGCCGCCAAGGCGCCCCAGAATGAAGGTCTTGGAATGCCAGGGGGTGCTCCTCGAAGGCACGAGTCTCTGTATTCGAATCTCCCTTACGTTTCATGCGGTAAACTTTTGATAGAGCACGGCCCGACTTGGTCTTTGAGCAAGTCGTTATCCCTAGCTTTCTAGGAATGCGCCGAGGCAACAGATCGTTCTCTTACCAGCAAGAGCTCTGGATAGTTTACTTCATACATCATCGCCTGTGCTTATCCGAGGTTCAGTTTTTTACCGGAACGCATACACAGCGATATTGATTGAGCTCATTCTTCACATCGTCAGCTTCTCCGCATCAAGTAGACCTCCGGGACAGTGGCTTACTCATATCAACGTCCCACGAACTCGGTAAGCCCTCATTTAGGATTTCCTGGCTCTATTTGACCGGCGCTCGGGATAAAACCCCAACGTGAGCTGCTCACTTAGACAATTCTTCGTATTTCAATGATCCGGAAATCCTAAGATCGAACCCAGGCCGAGGAATGAGGAATCTTTTATTCTTGGAAGGAAGCTTGCTGCCAGGTGCGAACCCAGGCCAGTGAGTCCTCATTTACCATTATCCTCCGGCTTTCTTGCTGACATTTTCGTATTCTATAGCAAGTTTGAAAATGAATGCAACATTCCGAACATCGAAACTTTTTAAATCTAATACAGCTCCGGGTAAACCCTTCATTTCAGCGAGGTTAGGCCTTGTTACTGATAGTAATTTTGGATTTTTCCGCCTTTCAGGATGGATATTGGGTGTAGATTGTCATTTCCTGGCCTTACGTATGCTCCAGACACGTACATTTAGGGCTACAAATACTGCCTAGACAGGATGACTTTCTTTCTAAACAAAGGGCGGCTGTGATGAAACAAAGCCGAGAAAGTGGGATGAAAGGAGACGGCCTCGGAATGTGGTGCTAACGCAACTCAATAGTAGGAACGGGAATCACCGATACACCTTGTTTAGTTTTTACTGTGACCCTAAAAGACGGAATTTGAACGTCGGGAAGTCGTCATTTCTTCCTGCAGTGTTTGACCCAGTTAGAAGGTCCGCCACTGTGTAGGCGCGTATACAATGACTGATGAATTTTCGGTCGAGGATGAGATTGATGAGGACGGAACCGAAGATTTGCCAGAGTAAATGAGATGCAGGAAAGTCACTCATTTTACTACGAACGGCTAATTTCTCATCAGGGAACAGGGTTGGATACATGCAAAGGAAACTCGACCGACGAGGACGGGGGGGCAATCTCCACGCCTACCAGGGAACTTGGTCGGACAATCACATTGCTTATGAACAGGGAAATATAACGGAACAACAAACCATTGTTTATGTCCGTCACGATGTTAGCGGTCTGCGTCTTTGGAAGACATTGGGAGGAAGAAAATAATAAACGATGGCCGCCTCGCTATTGGATCAATGCTGTACAAATAGCTACTTTTGAATTATGACAGCAGGCTAGCTGTGATGTAACTCGCGCACAGGAAAATGTTTGATTCAACAGGCCTACTATGTCAATAAGGATACTTAATCACTAAAGGCACACGCGGCAAAGCTCAACTTCGACTCGCTATGATCGGAGAAGGGGTAGCGCACTGGTAACATCACCCTGCACTCGAGGTTCAACTCCTCTTCTTCACGTAAAGGTGCGCGCCGACTTGCTTTTTAACAAAACCTCGCCTATTACTGAGAGGCTATTAATCTTTCCTGAGCTTAGGCATAAAAAGACGTCAATTGTATGGACCATGTACGCAGGGAGGAATCGAACCTCGGAGGGGCGGATTAACCACTACGCTTCAGCGCCACGATAAAGGAGGTTTATTCAAATCAGAATGAAGAATCGACGGCGGCCGTTAGAGTGTCATGCGCATAGAGGGACGCGGGGAAATGTCGGACAAGACATGGACATACGTCTCGCCTCTAAGCAGTATAAAGACTCAGACCTCTCAGTGCGACTTACTCATAAGCGAAACAGGGTCCGCAAAATGAGAGGACACCTATAAGTGTCAAACTGCAGTGACTCCTTCTTTTGCCATGTGATGGAAGGGGCAGGCAAGCAGTCCTCAAGCGTCGGGTCTATAAACCCAGAGATGGAGGAAATTCTTATCAACCCAGACCACAAGAAGAAAACGGTGCACGCAAGGACAGATTAACCAGGCCTCTCGTATTGTTGGAGACGAGCTCGCGTCCCGCACCTTGGACGACTGGCAGCCTGTGGGAAGGCACTGCATGCGACGTTGAGGGCTCGATTCCACTTGTCTTTATTCACTTCAGCCTTGGAAATACACACATATTTCTCAAATACCTTGGACATGAGTAGTGCATTAGTAATAGCACCCAATAATTCGAGGTTCGACTCCTCCTCTCCACGTAATTCGTTCCATGATTTCACTTGCTTTTTACTAGCGTCGCCTTACGCTTTCGTGAACTGACTTTGAACGACAGTTTTAAGAAATCCTGATCTGTACAGGCAGAAATCTGAGGCCCGCTGCCCTTAATTTGTGCGTGAGCCCTCTATTCGGACATGGGTGGTGCACTAGTAATAGCACCCAATATTCGAGGTTCGACTCCTCCTCTTCACGTAATCTCGCCAGGATGTTACCTGCTTTTTACTAGCTTCTTGACCCGCGACGGCAGGCAATCGCAAGGGGGGATCGAGGCGCACTACCCTCCAGCGCAGTGGTATTGGAGCAGATTAGCTTTAGAGACATACCCTATAATACTCGATGTCATGTGATATTTCGACTGGGGAGGAAAGTGTGGGGAGCGGTCCCCCATAACCCTGGGACCTTGCGTTTGTGTTTATTCACTTCAGCCTTGGATACACACACACGTTTCTCAAGGTCTCGTGTTCGGGAGAGTACCTCGGACATGGATAGTGTACTAGTAACATCACCTGGCAGTACTCGAGGTTCGACTCCTCCCCTCCACGTGAGGTTATCCCGATACTGAAAGATGTACTTTTTCCCTGGAAATTAGATAAAATCATGACTAGGCAATGGAAGAAGGAACGAAGCCTGTGCTGGATAACGGTACTTGGTCAGAGGTCCGTGTGGTGAATAGCACTATTCCATTCAGCTTTTGATTCGTACGTCAGATTGGAGACGGGTAATGTAACGTACAATGTCGAGGTTCGACTCCTTCTCTCCACGTACCCCAAGTCGGTTCAATTTTTAGTCGGAGAGAAATTGACAACCACCTTGGGAATCCGGGCTCCTCCTCATTTATAGGCCAAAAGCGAGGAGTCTGGCGTTCAGGGTTCAGGTAGGCTGCTGACAATTACGAGATGAGCAAGAATCAAGAACGTCGCGACTCGAGGGAAAGATAGTTGCCTACAAGGAAGAGAAACAAGTGCACGCAAGGAGGGATCAACCGAGGCTGCTCACCTCCCGCGCCATGGACTAACTCGCATGAAAGCAAGCCTGAGGGTTCGATTCCCCTGCATGAGGCGTTGCGCTTCTGCTTATTCACTTCTTTACTGGAGACACGCATACATTTCTCGATGCAGAGTTCTATTCGGAGATCGGTAATAGCACCCAGTACTGGAGGTTTGACTCCTCTCCACGAGTTTCTCATAAAGCTAGGTTATTTAATTTTTACTAGCGTCGCCTATTTCTGCTTTACCCGCGAAACTACAGGGGGAACGCACTAGTACCCTCTAATTAAAAGACTCTTCTATTTGGACACCCCTCCTCTCCACCTGTTTCCATGGGAAAAACAAATCTTCCCTCGCATGTACGCAAGAACCCTCGTCGTGGAACAATTGCCCTCTCAATTTCGACCGGGAAGTGTTTAGTTCCCCTCCTCTCCACGTAAGGGGAAACGATCTAGTTGAAAAGGCCCCCACTACGAAGGGTTGGATCGTGGCTTGATCTATTCCTGCGTGTGTAAATAGTACTATTGATTCGCGAGTCAAATTGGAGACGGGTAATGTAAAGTACGATGTCGAGGTTCGACTCCTCCTCTCCACGTTTCGATGCGTTCAATTTTTGGTGGGAGAGAAATGACACCTCTTCACAGAGAAAATGCTCATCCGGCACTTGTCCTCTTGCTCATTTATAGGTTTAATAAAAAAAAGTCAACGAGTCATCGAGGAATCTAATTATGGCTGATGTTGCGCTATCCCTTTATGTTTGAGGGAAGGACGGGGAAGAATAAGAGAGTGCCTGTCGGGGTTTAGATAGGCGTCAGAAAGGGTGGCAATACGAGAATATCCACCCTGGTATGAATGCTCCGAAGAATTCGCAAACTAACGCGGGAAGCTGTGCGGAAGAGGTCGAGGGAGATCCAGGAAGAGACTTTGACTTGCACGGCTCAGAAACAGCAGGTGAATATGGCGGGTTTGATTTCTCTTATAAAGGTATATACGGTGCCTGGACGCCAAGGTATAAGCCAACGATGGATATAGAGTTCGATTATGCGTACCTGTTGCATCGACTGGCTTGATTTTTACGACTCGGAGAAGACAAGACTAGAGATTAGCAGGGATGGGCCGGCCCGATACCCGGATTTTCTGTGGCGATCAGAGCAAACAAGGGTATACAAAGCGCCTTTATCCCCGACACGACGATCCCCACTGCTTCTATCGACTATACGACAGACGGCATATACGAATACTGTGATTCCGAGCTTGTCTAAACAATAAAACAACGACTCTGGTGAGCTCTTTTCACTGCCTAGGGAGATTGGTCTGACTCATGATTGCAAGGACAGGCTTCCATTACCTCTGGGCCATCGAAGCAAAGGTGCGTCCATTCTAATGCACGTATAGCATCACTTACGGACCTTTGCGCTCAGAGCAAGCTCGATAAAACGCGACTGAGACAGGTGATTGATTGTGACCGAGTACATAAAGGTGCGTATGCTTGCGCCTTACGAGGAGGCGTGTGCTGAAGGCTACCCAGCCATCATGGCGTCATCAATACCTCCGCTCATACCGGCTCCAGCAAAAGACACTGAAGAATGGATTGACAGATTCGCCACTCTGTTCTCGCCACCCACACCTCGGGCATCTCCGACCAATACTCCGCTTCCACTCCCCCAATTCGACTCGCCCCGCTCTCCAGACGCAGAATTTGGCGCCTTCGTCTCTGTCCCTCCCTCCCAAGACCCACTAGCGACCACACCATTCTCGCCTGTGGATACGGAGCCGAGCACCAGCCACACGTTCTTCAAAGAGGCGAAACGTGCGCAAGAGCGGAATAAGCGAGAAGTGCTCGACGAACTACTACGCAACGAAGACGATCCATTGTTCCGGGACAAGGAGCCATTGCCTCCCCTACTAGACTTGGATCTCGACGACGACTTTTTCACCGCCAAAACATCGAGTATCTCCTCGTCGCTCCTAGCCATCGCACCCTCATCTCGACACCGCCATTCCCCACCATCACGCGCGCCAACTCTCTCTGCAGCGACACCCGCACCGCCAATAGCCTCTACATCATCCGTCTCATCACCCGTCACCCACTCACAGACCCTCCCATCACGATGGATGAACACCTTCCTCCCACCACGTGCACCTCCCTCTCCCTCCGCACGCGCCAGCCTCGATTCCCTCTTCGACCACCACACCGATCCACCACGCCCCCACTCGGTTGTCCCAGTAGAGATATCCCATGACACGCCATTCACACCACACGGCAGCGCTTCCGACACGTCCTCCATTGTGTACATCCCTCCGAGCGGTGCACCCGGCTATCGTGGGGAGTCGTACAACTGGGATAAAGGTCTTTCCAAGGATCTCGAGATGGAGCCTGCAAACAAAGAGAACCGGCATGAACACGCGCCGTCTGCTCCTCCTCTGAATATGGGAGACAGCATCGAGAAGAAGATGGGTGAAGTTGAGCTGAAAGGGAGGCGAGACAGCACTGTGAGGGTGCTCGAGCCAACGCTAGCGAATTCGGTGAGAACCACCCTTCTCTGATGGCATCAAATTAATTGTACGCAGATCCGGCCACACCTCTCCCGTCTCCCGCGCACATGAACGTTCCTCTACTCCCTCGACTAGCACGGCATATCCCTCAACACTCTCTAGTTACGATCCGAGCGGACCAAGCCTGCTGGTGCGCTCGTCGTGGTCAAGGACGACGGCGACACCATCTTCGGCGCATTCCTAGCAGACGGAATACGATTTATCAGTTGCAAAGTGCACTCCAGCGCCGCATGAAAAACGGATCTTGATGTAAAACGTGTCGTAACACGAACTCCTTCATCTGTCGATAGGCCCGAATCCTTATGAACGTATTGGCTAGGTTTGAGGGAGGAAGGGCACGTAATTAAAATGACTTGTGGCGATCGGAGCAAACAAGGGTATATAATTCGTCTTTACCTCCAACACGACGATCCTGCTACTGCCATCGAGGCAACGTCACACGGAATATATCGATCCCGCGGTCAGGACTATCTGGACGAAAATACGACGACTCTGGTGCGCTCGTTTCCGGGACTGGAGAAATCGACCTAGGCTTTGCCCAGGCTCATTGCTGCAAAGACAGGGTTTCTGTGGGACGTCGAAGCAATGGTGCGTCCTTTCTAACGAGCGCATAGCCTGTCTGAACACAACCGAAGGAAGGACGGATGATTGATTTGGATTGACTACGTAAAGGTGCGTTCCCTAAGTCTTACGAGGCGGCATGTATTGAAAACTACACAGTCGTCATGGTGTCATCAATACCAGCCCGACATGAGGAACAATTGATCAACAAATTCGCTACGTTGTTCTCGCTGCCCATGCCCCGGGCATCTCCCACCAGTCCGACTCGCCTGGCTCCCTAGACACTAAGTTTAGCGCGTTCGCGTTCGTTACTGTTCCTCCCTCCTAAGACCCGCTATCAACGACGCCCTTCTTGCACGTGGATACAGAGCTGAGCATCTTCTTCAAAGAGGCAAAAACCGCGTAGGAGCGGAATAAGCGCCATGTATTGGGCGAGCTACATCGCAACGAGGATGATCCTTAGTTCCGGGACAAGCAGCCATCACTGGACTTGGATCTCGACGACTACTTTTCCACCAACAAAACGTCGAGTATCTCATCGTCGCTCCTAGCTATTGCACCGTCATCTCGGTATCGCAATTCTCCACCCTCGCATGCCGACCCTCTACGGTGATTCCCGCACCCCTGATAGCCTCTGCATCCTCCGTCTTCTCCCTCGTCACCCACGCTTCCATCACAATGGATGAATATGTTCCTACCACGACACCCACCATCCTCTCCCTCAGTCTCGATTCTCCCTTTGATCAACACATCGAGCCACTACTTCCACGCTTGGTCTTCCCAGTGTAAACGGCATCACCATCGACAGAAATCTAAGTTTCGTACGCGTCTGGTCCCATGCTTTCAATTACAGTGATAACGCGGAAAATACCTTACCACTTCATCCCTCACTCTCAAGTGTTCATAGGCAGTCGGTAGCTGACATGTTGTGTTCCAGTATTCCAGTGAAAATAAAGACTACTCATTTTACTACTTCGCTAGTCGACAGGAGATAGAGTGCTTCAGATAATTCTCAAGGACCCACCAGTCGACGGTATCATACGTCCAGGGCTCGCCAAGAGACATATCGATGGAGGCCGTGAAAGTTCGGGGGTGTTCCTTGAAGGTATGCATGTCTGTATTCGAATCTTCATAACATTTCATTCGGTAAATTTTGTATAGAACCCCATTCGACTCGGTCTCTGATTAAGTCGTCATGCCTACCTTTTTATAATTGCTGCGATAGTACTCCAAACGTCTTGCGCGGAGGTAACGGATTGTCCTCACGCCAGGAAGAGTGCTTGACAGGTTACCTTATACGTCATAGCCTGTGCTTATCTGAGGTTAGTTTCTACCGGAACGCGACAACATTTAGCTCATTCTTCGCACGCTCAGTTTGTCCGCATCAGATAGACCCCTGAGACAATGGCTTCCTCGTATCGACATTTCTCGAACCCGGTAAGGCCTCGTAAGCCCTCATTGAGAATTTTCCAGGCTGTGTTTGATCAGTGCTCTCTTTGAAGTAGCGATTTTTCTGGCATAAAGCTCAACGTAAGCTGTTCATTTCAACAATTCCTCGAACTTGAAAGGTCCGGAAACCCTGCTTTCTTGCTGACATTTTCGTATTCTGTCGCGAGTTCGAGAGTGATGCAACATTCCAGCCATCAAACATCGAACATCCAAGGTCAACACGGGCTCCGGGTAAATCTTTCATTCAACGAGGTTAGTAGGCCTTGTTGCTGATCAGAATGGATATCAGGTGTAGATTGTCATTTTATTGCACTGCTTAGGGCTGAAAACGCTGGATGACTTTGTTTCTTGTCCTGAGCTGGTGTGATGAAACAACACTGAGAAAGCCGGATGAAACGAGACAGCCTCGGAACGGTGCTAACACAACTTTAGCAGTAGGAACTGGAATAACGTTAGGCTTTCTTTAGTTTTTTCCTGTCTCTGAAAGAGGGAATTAGAACGTAGTGAAGTCGCCACTTTTCCGTCAATGTTTGAACCAGTTAGAATCTCAGATTTAACCACCATGAAACAAATGAAATGCAGGGAAACCGTTTTTTCACTACAAAAGGCTCATTTCTCATCAGAGAACACGGTTAGAAATATGCTGAAGGGATAGTAAACTGTATGGATCATGTACGCAAGGAGGAATCGAACCCCGGAGGCGCGGATTAACCACTAAGCTCCAGCGCCACAACAAAAAAAGGTCACCTCACAAAGATCACGTAGTATTCAAGATTGTACTGGTGTCAGAATGAAGAAAAGATGCAGACATCGCACGTAGAGGAGCGCTTGAAATGTAGTCCTACCAGACGACACACGGACATACATCTCACCTTTGAGGCTCAGACCTCTCAGTGCGACATACTCATAAGCGAAACAGGGTCTACAAAATGAGCTACGCTCTAAAGTGTAAGGACATCTGTAAGTGTTTAACTGCAGGGACTCCTTCTTTTGCCATACATTTTTATGGAAGGGACAGGCAAACCATCCTCAAGCGTCGGGTCTATAAACCCAGAGATGGAGGACACCCTCATCGACCCAGGCGGGGACTGACCAGAAGAAGAAAATGGTGCACGCAAGAAGGGATAAACTCACTACAGCAAGGCCTCTTGTATTGTTGGAGACGAGCTCACCTCCCATACATTGGCAGACTGGCATGAAACCCAGCCTGGGGGATTGATTCCCCACAGCCCTGCATAAGATGTTGCATTGAGGGCTGGACTTGATTCAATTCTGCATGTGTTTATTCACTTCAGCCTTGGACACAAACATATATTTCTCAATCTCTTGTATTTGGGAGAGTACCTCGGACATGGGTAGTGCACTAGTAATAGCACCCAATATTCGAGGTTCGACTCCTCCTCTCTATGTAGTCTTTCCATGATGTTACTTGCTTTTTATCAGCTGCTTGACCCACGAAACTGAGCTCGGCAGGCAATCACAAAGGGGGATCTAGGCCCACTACCCTCCAGCACTGTGGTATTAGAGCAGATTAGCTTCAGAGATGTACCTTATAATACTCAAATCCTAGGGTGTCATGTGATATTTTGACTGGGGGAGGAAAGCGTGGGGAGTTGAGGGTTTCAGTTCCCCACAACCTTGGGGACCATGCATTAGTGTTTATTCACTTCAGCCTTGGATACATGCACGCATATCGTGGACCCGATGGAGATCGGTAGTATCACCCAGTACTCGAGGTTTGTTAAGAATATGCCTATTTCAAGTAGAATACCAATTTCTAAGTATGCCACGAAGATTGTACGTAGTAGGCGAGTTCAACAATGAGAGGGTTCACTTTACCAAGAAGGTTCTGACTGAGAGGTTAGCAAGTGCTAGGCACAGCTAAAGGTTCCAACAAGTGCTTGGTGTAACCAACTTTGTCACTCAAGTTCACACTAGGTCATGGATTTCAAGAAGGTAAAATTAGATGCCCTTAGGGCATATGATACTCAATATATACAAGCTATAGGATGAATATTCTAGAAGGTAACTAACTAAGGAATCTGCTAGAAGAGTGTCGAAGGAAAGGGAAAGAAAAAGAAAGAAAAAGCAAGAAATTTCTATAGCCTACACGATGATTAATATGGTGAATAGTCGGTGAGTGTTGATTAATGATGTACCCCTGATATCCATAACAAGGTTCAACTCTTCCCCTCCACATAATGCCGACACTTGAAGATCTTTTTTGTCCCTGGAGAATAAAAGAAATTCCTGACTAGGTGATGGAAGAAGGAATGAGGAATATAATGGGAGGGTTATTGCCTGTGCTGGATAACGGCACCCATTCAGAGGTCCGTGTGGGCCTGGCTTGATCAATTCCTCCGAGTCGGGTGTGAATAGTGCAATTGAATTCATCCCTCAATATTCTTTTGGGCTTTAAGTCATATTGGAGAATGTACAATGTCATGGTTCGATTCCTGTTCTCCACGTACCCAGAGCGACCGGTTGGTTCAATTTTTAGTAGGAGAGGCTTGATACCACCTTCCCCGAGAAAATGCTCATCAGGCACTTCTCCTCTCATCCTCCTGATGCCTAATAAAATCGGAGTTTCAGCAAGCGAAGAAGTGAATTATGCCTAGCATAGTACTAACCCTTTATGTTTGAGGGAAGAATGAGAGAGTGTGTGTCAGGTTTTAGGTAGGCATCAAGAAAGGCTGGCAAGCACGAATATTGAACTGATATGAATCTTCGGAACCAAGTATGGAATGCGCAAACAAACATGTGGAAGAAGGTCAAGGGAGACCCAAGAAGAGAATTTGACTTGCACGGCTTGAGGGAAAAAAGAAAGGGGAGGTGAATGGACTACGGTTCGGGTTCGATTTCTCTTATACAGGTACGTAAGGTGTCTGGACGACAAGTCTGAAGCTGACCATGGACATAATGTTCGATTATGCAGACCTGCTGCATTGACCGGTGTCAGGCTGAAGCCAGACTTAACAAGGGAATATTGGTAATAAAAGAAGAAGTGTAGAAGGAATAGAAGGGTAAGGCATAGGATCATGCCAGTACTCACACAGGCAGGAACCAGTGAGAACACAGGTTAAAGCCAGTGAGAACATAGGATAAAGTCAGTACACGCTGCCTAGAACCAGTGTAATATACACTGGTCCAACACAGCTAATTACTGGTTTTCCCAAACCTAGGTATACACAGTAGAATAGTATAAATATGTGAAAGTAGGAGTAGAAAGAATTCAGAGACATTTACCCCACAGATTACACCACAAGATTACAAGACCTGAATATTCAGCGCCTCAAGAGATTTTACAAGAACTTACCAAACCCATTCTCGGATACCAGCGATATTATCATTCTTGAATTCCAGCGACACTTCCATTCTCGATACTACCATTCCCGATACCAACCAGCAATATTACCATTCTTGACTCCAACCAACAATATTACCATTCTCGACACCAACCAGCAATATTACCATTCTCGACTCCAACCAACAATATTACCATTCTCGATACCAACCCACGATATTATCATTCTTGATTACCCACAACATTATCATTCTCGAATACCAGCGACATTTCCATTCCCAGTATTACCATTCTCGACCACATCAAATTACCATTCCATCCACAAACCCGCATTACCATTCTTGACTATTACCAACATTACCATTTCTGAACACACCCACGTCACTCTCATACAACACATTCCGCCAAGCACACTACTATTCCCCATTTTCCCCACACATCATCCCCAATCACTCAACCCTAGGAACTAGTTTGATAAATCCATAGCATTCGTGCTTGACCCCGTCGAACTACAACAGCAGTACAGATATTTACGCTGTACTGAAAGGGAATTCACCTAATCCCGAATCCCGCTGACATTTCTGGAGCCCACCGCGAGGGGGTCTAAACCTTGTCAACCTAGTTCAAACACTCAATTTTCACAATATGACAAGCAGCCCACTAGATGGCCAGCACCCCAGTTCTGGTGCAGGACCATCTCGGATACCTACAAATGCTTCCTCTCCACCTGACAAAGAAGAGGAGGGAGTAGAATTGCCACAAGGATGGCGTAGGCCGGACATTCATCGGAGTAATCTTACCTCTGATGCAGAACCTTCTAGTTCCTCCTTTCAGAACACTTCAGTACCAAGGACATCTACATCAGCATCAGCTGGGATGTATGCAGGTACTCACCAGCCATTAGGACAAAAAGGAACATCAATATTTGGACATACTCCAGCTACAGGAGTAAATACTGTTCAACCAACGGCAGCTAATGCTTCTACAGCATCTGCCAGCACTCTGAATCGTACACCCGATATGATGCCATTGTTGGGAGCTAAGACAGCACCAGCAAAATTCACGGGAAAATATGATTCAGTCAAGAAATTTATTCGGCAATACAAGCAAATGTGCGCCGTGTATAATGTATCTGACAAAGAAAAATGTCGGAGAATAGTTGATTATTGCTCCACTCGAGTCACAAGATTTATCGAAGCATTGGATAGTTTTGTTGATGAAAAGTGGAATCAGCTAGAAACGGACATACTCACCTATTACGATGCGGAATTAAACGAATCTCGTTATCTAGTCAGTGATTTAGATCAATTGACAGATGACTGGCGCAAGAAAGGAATGAACAATCTTAAGCGCTTTAAGGCGTATGAGGTTGAATTCCTAACAATTGCCAATTGGTTATGACACAAGGGAAAAATAACCCAGGATGAGCAGCATACCAGATTTTGGTATGGGCTAAACAAGAAGCTTCGCGAAAGTGTGGAAGCACGATACTTAGCTGCACACCCAGGATATGATCCCCGAAAAGTGATACCAAGAAATGAGATTTCGAAAATCGTATATGGGATCTTTACACGGGACCGATTTGATGCTGACCTGACTGCTCGAAAGTCAAAGCATCGAAAAAGGAAGCGCAAAAACTTGCCAAAGATATCTGATTCAGATTCATCTACAACTGACAGTCAATCAGAATCAGATACCGAAACTAGTTCTACTAGTGAATCTAACCGAGATTCTAAGAGAGATCATCGGAGACGAAGGAAGAAGAAGAAAAAGAGGAAGAAGAAGTCCAAATCAGAGTCATCTGAGAGTGACAAATCAACCGAAGGTACCTCTTCGGATGAATCAGACTCTTCCAATTCAGACATGGCTAAGAAGAAGACAGAGGAGCCTACTACAGGGAAAGATAAGGGAAAAAGGAAGACCCCATCTTCAAGCCAGAAATCTGGTCAGAGTCCAGATAAAGAGGACGACGAAGTAGAGAAGCTAGTGGATCAGCTCTCAAGGATGAAAGTAAGTGATACTGACTATGCACGGATTTATTATAGGGCTACGAAGAAGGATGCAGCAGTTGCAGATATTGTAGCTGCACCTATGAAGGCCAGCACAATGCCCTACACCCAGGCTCGAAGCAGGATACCACTCAACATGGCCCGAGACATAGCCGAGTTATTCTGTTTTGGTTGTGGAGAACACGATCACATGATGCGGCAGTGTCCTTCTATAAATGAATGGGTCTCCACCGGAAAAATCAAGAAAGATGAATTTGGAAGGCTAACATACCATGACGGCAATCTCATACGGCGCCGAGGCACGGAAACATTCAAGGAGGCTATACAAAGGACCACAATGCAGTCCAATTTGATGAGAGCTTACCCAGATGAGGAAGGAGAGTTTGAAGAAGACTATGCCGACGTGTATGAGATGCAAATTGACGAGTCATATTTCAATAATTACTACGAGGATGAAGAAGACACAGAATATGACTCGCCAGTGCAGACATATGCAGTTGCGAGGGACCAAAACGAGATCAAAACACGAGTACAAGAACGTCAAGCTGTAGTCAAAGGCCCTGCAAACAGCACCTCTCAACGAGCGAAAGGCATGCCTAATGGCCCCACAAGGGCTGTGTCCACAAATCCATATGGAACACGCATGAATCCAAATACGCAACTCACAGCAGACATACCCAGCATCCATGCACGGGGCACGAGGACATCTGACAACAAACCACAGCCTGAACCCATCCCAATTGATGCACGCCCCACTCGGAATCCTATTGTGTCTAGAGTCGAAGATGTCGAAATGACAAATAGCTTACCTCCGGCTGTGGTGGGACAGAATCCAAGCACCACCCTGAACGAGGATGTCATTGCGAAACGAAGAGCCGAAAGACAACCATTGATTACCAAGAAGTTTGAAGCCGATAGCCTCATGCGATCGACGCTGAATGCTCCTGTGACGGTATCAATAGGGGAACTTATGGCATGTAGTCCTGAATTGCGTAAACGCATCGTCAGAGAACTACAATACCGAAGTGTGAAAATAGCTGAACCCCTAGAAACTGGAAATAGTCACTATCTGGACGTGTCAGACTCGGAGCCAGCCAAAGTCAACTTGGTAAGAATGGATCCGATACGAGAGCAGCCGATAACGAGAGCTCCACTGATAGTAATATCAGTAAACTTGGGAATAGGAGGAAGACAGCTAATTGTGAAAGCTATCGTCGATTCTGGATCAGAAATCAACATAGTATGCCAATCCGTGGCACGAGAACTCAACAAGCAATATCCTATTACGCCATTGCGAGAAATTCGGTGTTCAGACGCGAACGGAAATGAAGGCACACTTCATGGACAATTCAATAATGTCTATATTCATCAAGCTAGCATCGTTACAAACGCGGTATTCTTCGTAGGCAGCTATAATGTTGGATTTCAGCTTCTGCTAGGGCGACCATGGATCCGAGGGAATTTGGTATCCGTAGACGAACGCGTTGAGGGGACATACCTAGTATATGCCAACCCAGCGAGCCCTAAAGAATATACGGAGCTACTCGTCGTCGATGAGAAATGGGAAGCCGGAGTAAACGGAACGGCACCGACCTTATTGGCACAAGCAAGTGAAGTAAAATTCCGGGGATCCTGGAAAATAGATGAAGGCCAGGAAGTCATCGAGATAGGATCGCCAGTCACGTACTGGTCATTTCTGGCTATGCAAAACCCTTATCCTGGCATACCCTCCACCACGCCACAGTCCTTCCATCAGATGAATCGAAGCTTGGAGACACTCAAGGCAATGAGATGTCGCGCCCTCGAACACCCGAGACACCGAGAAATCTGTACAGCCAACGATAGGCTGTCCCAATCCTTGTTTCAGAGCCAGGATACTGTGAGACGAAGTACAGCGTACCGAAATCGAGACATAGAACGATGGAATTATGCTCTAATGGCACTGCAAAGTCATTGGGACCCCTTCAAACGAGATAAAAATATCAGGCTCACTGTGCCGAGCCAGTACCCTGTGGAGAATCAAGAAATTACTCTATACAATAGGACACGCGGAGAACGCGTGCAATACCCCAGAATCAGGCTACCATTGTGGTCAGTATTAGGACTGCCACCTGATGCAGATGATGAAAGTAAAACTTACTTTTGTTCTCAGCAGGATATTTTTGACGCGTTCGAAACCGAGATCAGGCGACTGAGCGAGATTTTGAGGAAGAGGAAGAGACTTCGCGAGTATAAAGAGCGAGAAGAAAGAAGGAGTCGGAAAAACAAACCAACTCTCGATCACTCAAGCTTCCAGAAACAACACGTACCAATACTGATGCCGCAACCAATGCCGCAACCAATGCCTGATTTATTCCGCGGACCGAGACATCCGGAATCGTCTTCGGGCCATCACGGACAACCCGGAAGAAGAAGATTCCATCAACGTTATTCCGCCCAATCGCGTACCTCGTCCCGTACCGCTATCCAACTCAGCTGAATATTTTCCAATACTCGATTCCATAGGACGATCTCAACTCAGCTTTTTACGCAACTCCTTATCACATCCCGACGTCACTACTGCCGACTCATTCCATGCTATTCTCCTCACCGCGAACAATGCTCTGTGCCTCGAAACAGATATGTTCGATGGCCAACGTCTGCAACGTACACACGCTTTTAACGCGACCCTTGCCGAGTTACAAGGGCCAGATGCAGAGCCCATCTCGTCACGCGTAGGACACGCAGTAATTTTATTTTTCCCTGGGGAATACGAACGTAAGCCTTTGCTCCTTGACAAAAGAGTAAGGACTTATCACGCTATAGCTCGCCTGGGAGAGCAAATTGCAGTACATGGACGCAACAATGGACGGGATTCGGACAGCGATGACGTGTCCTCAAGCTCGGAGGGATACGACTCATCCATCAACTCCGCGCTGGAAACGGGCAACGAGAGCTCGAGCGATTCCGTCGCGCAAGTTCAAAGAACTATGCCTCAACCACGCCTAAATTCTAGCCCAACCAACGCGACAGCGGGAAGCAGCAGAGCACCGTCTGCTCGCCACGTCATTGATGACATCGAGGTCCAGGCCACGGCGGAGAAAGGTAGGCTAGTCCATACCTTCGTATGTCGACTTGCCTCTAACCCTTGGAATCGTTCAGCACTTGCACAGGCCCCACCGAATCAGTTCATCAACGAAGACCACCCTATCCATCTTGTGCTACCTCCAATGTTCCTCGTCCTAACTACGCGCATTATTCAAATCAAGAGGGACGAAGCCTGCGAAATATTTCGCATTCCTACTGACTACGGCCTCGTAATGCGCCTGAACGAGCTTCAATTGGCGCGTCGAATGAGCGAGCTACCTCGTGAAATGGTGCTACGCATGGACTACACGACGCGTACTCTAATCAAAGCAGTCAACGAGAAGGGATGCGCATTACTGCTGCATAACCCACTCTTCCTCATCACCCTCCATCAGACCCTCTTCCCTTGCCGTGCTAGCTCTAGCGACGACACACCTGTCTCTCACAGGATGCCGTACTTCCGACCAGAGTTTTTCACTCTCGAAGGATCGGGTATCACTGCCAGGGATACACCCTTGACAGACTCGCCTCCAGGGCTAATCAGTGTCGATAGTTCTGACCCCGAGGATGGAGAGATCATTAGTCCAAGGATCTTGCCCCCAGGTTCATCGAACGTCGACGACTGCAACGCGATACCTACGACGCAAGCAACGGAGACCTCAGAAGATAGCAAGGAACAAGCTTCGCCACCTCCATATGCAACAGGTATGAGTGATAAAATTATATTTTATTCTACCAACACGCTGAAATCCTTCAAAAATCTCGTAGATAAAATGGACAGCTCTCCTGTGCAGGCCACGGCTAGCTTCCATCGACCTCCAACACCCATACCTGGACGTCGACAGCATCTAACTGAACTCTCGTCAAGCCGGATGGCCATCGAAGAATCTTCGCAGTCGGCAAACCGTGCCCAAGTATACTTCACCCAGATACATTCACCTACGGTGTCCGAAACTCCCTTGAAGCATACTGTATCCTTGCCAGCGCTCAACAAGGATGCAAAATTGCCGCAGGACCAAGACTTGGACCCTCGCATCCGGCGCAAGAATCTTGAGTTCGTTCGAGAAGACTCCGAGCTAGAGGAGCCTTCTAAGCACGAGCTTTGGCAGGTAGACACCTCCACGAACACGCCGACTCTGCGCCTCGACTTGCGACTGAGTCAAGACCCTGACGTCTACGCTTCGACATCCTCAGACTCGGAGCAAGACTCATCTCCGGCACGAGCCTGTTCCAGGGCTCGAAGCGTCAACCCGCCATCTCCCATCCATGAAGATTCTCCTCCAGAAGATTCTTCCTCCCCGTCTTCAGACCAAATCGACAGCAGTGACGATGCCTATGCGTATTCACCCTTGAGCCTCGACGAAATGCGTCGGGGAAATCTCAAATCGGTATTCTACAAACTAGAACCCGTACGCATTGGACCCGCTACGACCTTAGTACGTGCAACCCAGACATATCTGCCCAAGCACTACGTTATTCGGACCACGGAATTCGACGAGCAAGGAAGAAACAACGCATTCACGTACATTACTCGCAAACACGACGATCAATGGCGTCGAGCTTTCGAGTTCGTACCCATGGACAACGGACCACTTTCGCCTCCACCATACAACAGCGCCGAGTACCCCTTCCGTTTCCAAATCATCCATCATTTTCGAGGGGCCAACGATAATAGCCCATTACACGACGAGTTCAATGGACTCATTCCACCTTCGCATGAAAAATATTCGAGCATTCGCGGAACCGAGGAATTCAAGATCTCGACCTTAGCAATCAAGGTTCACGAGTTTTTGCGGGACCTTGACGTCGAAATAGCGGACTGGGCAGTAGGCCACCCACGAATGACACAAGAAGAGTTGGAAAACGTACGCATCAAGATATTCGAAGAAAGGAACGAGCGAAGTCGTTTGATGCACCTAGGACGATGGGGAAAGCAGATGCGTGCTCGCAGGAAGGAAGACGAAGTTCAGGCTAGAAGACTGGTAAGCATCCCTGATCTTCTAGAAGAGGTTCTTCACAATCTTCGACAGGTGCAGAATCTAGATAACGGGGTAGAAACCACTGTTCCCTCGCCCGCTATCGTCACGTTCCTCGAAAAATGGGAACTTGGACCAGCTCAAGACCAGGTTACGGTGGGGAAACGGATTATTCCGTACATCCAGACCTACAATCTTTTCGAAGACGACGGTCCGTACACCTTCCTCGATAGTACTAAATCCATGGACTCTTCCGTGTGCACTAACCCTTGGGGCCCCGTCATCAGCAAGATACGTGTAACTCGTATCTGTATTAGAAGACTTTTAGGCCTCATTGTGAAGCAGCTCGTCCTCAGTCAGTGGCGAGACTCCATTGACAGGCTTAGCCCCGAGGACGATACTCGCCATTATTTCTATTGGCATTGCAATTCCTTTCGCTACCTTGATAGCCGTTATACGTCGTATATGCAAGGCTTTAATTGCTGTTGCATTCACAACGACCCTCAAACCGGTGCACCTCGGGAGCCACGTACGCCCAGGAATCCCTTGCTTACGGTTGACGAGGACGAATTGTTATTCCACGCGACAGCCATATTCGAGCATGAGGGACGTGGTGAGCTTTCTAACAATATTAGGTTTGCACGCGGGGCAGAATGCTTCATGGCCGATGAAGTTCGCGAGTTATTCGAGAAAGGATATATCGACTCGACAGTATACTACGATGATGAAGGACATCACCGTTCCTTTCGAGGAGATGACTACGACCTTCATTACTACGATGAAGAGGATTGATGAGGTACTGTCAATCTCTTTGTTCCCTGCAGAGAACTCACTAACTATTCTGTTAGACATTTTATCCCGCCATTTTTCAATTCCTATTTCTTTCTTTCAACTGATATTACTTACCACGCATTCACACCCCCAGACATTTTCGTTTATCTCTTTACTTACCGAGCATTCATACCCCCAGACATTTTCGTTTAACTACTTACTTACCGCGCATTCATACCCCCAGACAATTTCGTTTACGTTTCCGAACCCTACTACTACTTATTTACTACTGAGCCAATGGAATCCGACAACGTTTATGGCCACACGTCAACTTGTAAACCAAGCTCAAAGGAAAGAGCAAGGCCTACAGTACATGACAACGAGCTTCAAACCGAGAATTTGGACACCGCCGAAAACCAAGCAATTATGCACATTATTTCGGTCCTTTTATTTTCGGGTTTCTGACACTCAGGTCTACGAAGAATATAAGTCAGGAAATATTCCTGAACTAACACGGAGAAGGAAAAGAAGAATATTACATGACCAAAAGGAGAAATGGCGGCATTATTTGCAGCCATGTGAAGATGATGAAGAAAACCGAGTGTATACAATCCAGGATTACCCATTCGAAGAAGGAGACATTATTGTTGTACCAGACGAAGATCTCTTTTGGATCAGAGAAGAAATCCAAACATCACGTGCCCGTGCATTCACCATGTACAAACGAGTTGATCGAAAGGTCAAACCAGTATCCACGACCTTCCCTGAAGAAGCACGAGTACGCCGAACCATTCCACAAAATCCTTTGTTGACTCTAGCAACACTACCAACAAATCCACCTGACTTCCAGTCCACAGAACGACTGACAGAGGAACGTATGAAGGAATTGAATGTGAATCAGGATAATTTCCTTTGGCCAGAAGAAGAAAAGCTATTCAAACACGTGTTGAAATTGAATGAGCAAACTCTTCCATATGAGGAAAAAGACCGAGGAACATTCAGTCAAGAATATTTCTCTGACTACATTATGCCTGTCGTCGAACATACCCCCTGGGAATATAAGAATATTCCCATACCACCTGGAATTAGGCAAAAGGTTATAGAATTCCTGAAAAGTAAAATCGAAGCAGGAGTCTACGAAGCTAGTCAGTCATCATATCGAAGCAGATGGTTCTGCATTCTAAAGAAGAGTGGTGCCTTGCGATTGATCCATGATCTGCAGCCCCTTAACAAGATTTCAATACGTGACGCAGGACAAATTCCTGAACCAGATGACTTCATAGAGCCATACAGAGGATGTCAATGCTACACCATGTTCGACATGTTTTGGGGATTTGATGCAAGAAAAGTTGATGTTAGGTCAAGAGACTTAACTGCTTTCTATACACCCCTAGGATTGTTGCGCATTACAGCATTACCCATGGGCTATACCAATTCACCCGCAGAATTTCAGAATTGTATGGTATTCATCTTACAAGATGAGATTCCCCATGTGGCCAATATCTTTATTGATGACCTTCCCATCAGAGGACCTCAAACCCGATACCTGAATGCTGATGGTCAACCAAGCACAATCCCTGAAAATCCAGGAATACGACAGTTTATCTGGGAACATGCCAATGATGTTCACAGAATAATGCATCGTGTAAAATGTGCCGGTGGAACCTTCTCACCAAAGAAAACACAGATCTGCCGCCCCAGTGTTATAATATTAGGACAGCAATGTTCTGCTGAAGGAAGACACCCTGAAGACGGGCGAGTCATGAAGATTTTGAACTGGCCAGTGCTGAAAACTAGTACAGAGGTCAGGGGCTTCTTAGGACTGTGTGGGACAGTACGAATTTGGATAAAAGATTATTCCAAACTTGCACGACCACTAATAGACCTAGTCAGGAAGAATTTTGAGTTTGATTGGGGAGATGCCCAAAAGGAGGCATTTGATGTACTGAAGAATCGAGTGAGCTCTGCTCCTGCCTTACGAGCCATTGACTACAAGTCCCAGTTACCTGTGTATCTATCAGTGGATACTAGTCAGAAGGCCGTAGGCTTTATTCTCTCTCAAATTGATGAAAATGGTAAACGGAGACCAGCTCGCTATGGATCTATTCCACTCAATGAGCGAGAAAGCCGATATTCCCAGCCTAAATTGGAATTATATGGGCTATTCCGTGCCTTACGTGCATGGAGAAAATATATTATTGGCCTTGAAAACTTCCACGTGGAAGTAGATGCCAAATATATTAAGGGAATGATAAGCGCTCCTGACATGCAACCTAATGCGGCAATGAATAGATGGATACAAGGGATATTATTATTTGATTTCACCTTGATCCACATTCCTGGAACGAAGTTCCGAGGCCCAGATGCATTGTCCCGTCGAGACTTAGGAGAAAATGAGACACCTCCCCCTGAGGAATACGATGATTCTTGGCTAGATGATATGACATTATTGGCATACATACCTGACCAAGAAGCAGTACAACGAATTGATGCCTTCATACAACAAATCACGGCTGGAGCACCGGCCCGAGTTCTGCTGGGTCGCATGGAGCACACTAAAATACAAGATAACATGCTCAAGGAAATCAAAGAATTACATGAGGATCGCTCGTTACCAGTCAAAGCCACAGCAGCCGCAGAAAAGAAATTCTATAAGAAAGCTTCACAGTATTATATTACTCCAGATGGCCGAATGTTCAAACGGAACAAGGAGAAATCACCATTACTGGTTGTTCTAGACCCCGACATCCGGAAAAGAATTCTTGTAGAAGCACATGATCAGCTAGGTCATAAAGGAGAACAAGCGGTCTATGATGTGTTACGAATCAGGACATTCTGGCCTGGAATGCGGACCGATGTGCACCGACATGTATCCTCATGCCATGAATGTCAGACTCGGCAGCTAACCCGAATGTTATTGCCACCAACCATCTCTGCACCTGTAACCATATTTGAAAAAGTATTCGTGGATGTCATGTTCATGAGTCCTCGCTCTAAGAACTATGGATACATTGTTTGTGCTAAAGATGACTTGACAGGTGTTGTTGAAGCTAGTCCCTTGATCAATAACAACTCAAAAGAACTGGCAAAATTCTTTTGGGAAAAGATTTACTGCCGATATGGCGCCATTGGACAAGTAGTCACTGACAATGGGCCTGAGGTAAAGGGAGCATTTGAAATACTGATCAGGAGACTGAATATACCTCATGTACGAGTGTCACCTTACAACAAGCGGGCAGGAGGAGTAGTAGAACGAGGTCACTTCATATTACGAGAAGCAATGGTCAAAGCCTGCCCAAAACGTGCTAAAGATGGAAAAATCAAGAATTGGCATAAATATTTGGATGCAGCGGTATTTGCAGATCGAGTCACTGTCAGCAGTGTGACAGGATATTCCCCTTATTTCTTGTTGCATGGTGTGGAGCCATTATTGCCCTTTGATTTGATAGACGCCACATTTATGGTAGAAGGATTCCAATCTGGGATGACAACATCCGATCTATTGGCCTTGCGGATTCAGCAACTCTCTCGACATACATCTGATCTGGAAAGAGCTGCTGATGCTTTGAAAACAGCCCGACTCAATTCACGAGAGCAGTTTATCAAACGATTTGAACACCGAATATTAAAAACCAAATACAAGCCTGGAGATCTGGTATTGGTTCAAAATAGCCGATTGGAGATGACAGTCAATCGTTTTAAAACACATCCCCGCTATTTGGGACCATACGAAGTGGCTCAGCAGACCCAAGGAGGAAGTTATAAATTGAAGGAGTTAGATGGAACCCTTCTTCGGAAAAATGTCGCAGCATTTCGGTTATACCCATATATTTCCCGAAACGGGCCAGAATTCCAAACATTAATTCATGAAAGTGGCCATTCTGCAGATCCTAGCCAGTATACCGAAAAGACGTCAAGAGTAGAAGAGGATTCCGAATCTGACTGGGATCAAGTGGAATAAAAGAGGAAAAAGCCATGGAAAATCACCAATGTGGCATACACGTAATAAGGCAACAGATTGTCCTATTCTGCGCAACACGTAACAAATAGGCATTCATTCCACCCTGCAAGTGCAATAGAGTAATAGAAGAATTCTCTTTACTCTTTTTGCTGCGTAGGTAGCCGACGACCCTCTTACACATGTCGCAGCAATTGGCAAAACTGCAATTTTCATTCCAACGCTCAATCCAACGACCATCTACTCAGACCTCACGCTAATTCCATCATGCACCCCTCCACGCAATGCCACACCCAAGTCACCTTGCAGGTTCGAGCCCACAAAATCGACCATAACCCTTCACAACCACCTGTCCAGCACACCGGCATGGTTAACTTTCGTGATATGGAGATTTTTCATATTCCCTACAACCCTTGTCCTAGTCCCAATGCCGTACGCTATCCACGTCCTCTTAACCCCACTGCCACTATAGTATCATACTCCTTCGTCTTTCAAGCGTCAGTGGAGAAAGTAAAACTTCCCCTGATTCGATGGACGTCAAAGGATAGGATTGCTATTTTTGACTACATCTATGACACTGATGTGTATGGAACGGGACAAGTCCGATCACTTGACTATCTGGATGGGCAGTATGGGCTTATTAAAGTCGCCTTCCAGAATTTCCAGATCGGGGAAATCACTGAAGTGGAGTTCTTCGTCCACATCCTTGTCCCAGTCGACAAACTCGCATTGACACAGATACAAAGGTTCAAAGTCTCTGCTCTCCAGTGCTGAGACCGATACTTTCAGCAGTTGTCAGTTATTTTACTCGAAGATCGAGTTGATGACAGGCAACCAGTCGAATATATCCCCTATGGTCCACATGTTGCTCATGAAGGGCCTTTTGTGATGACACCTATTGGGCTAGCACAGCCTCAGCATCAGGAGCGTTCCTGCCAAGGGAAATCATACTGTGATGTGGGAGTCCAAACCCCTAGGCGTAGGGTGACATGGGCTGATGTATAGGATTCGATATTTGGTGATTTTTTTGAATCATGCGTTTTTTTTTCTTTTCTTTTTGATATATTTGTTCCAAGAAATTATGGTACATTCTTCTATCATCTACTAGGATTACACCCTCTCAGAAAACATGCATTCTTTTTTTTACGTACCATGGAAAATACATACTATTATTTATACACAAGGACTTAGGGGTAGCCACACAATTCTATAGAATTTCAAGATTTATCTTGAAAGCACTCTTGACAACTGGGGACAGTTGATTTCTTTGTTCCCTGTGGATGTCAGGCTGAAGCCAGACTTAACAAGGGAATATTGGTAATAAAAGAAGAAGTGTAGAAGGAATAGAAGGGTAAGGCATAGGATCATGCCAGTACTCACACAGGCAGGAACCAGTGAGAACACAGGTTAAAGCCAGTGAGAACATAGGATAAAGTCAGTACACGCTGCCTAGAACCAGTGTAATATACACTGGTCCAACACAGCTAATTACTGGTTTTCCCAAACCTAGGTATACACAGTAGAATAGTATAAATATGTGAAAGTAGGAGTAGAAAGAATTCAGAGACATTTACCCCACAGATTACACCACAAGATTACAAGACCTGAATATTCAGCGCCTCAAGAGATTTTACAAGAACTTACCAAACCCATTCTCGGATACCAGCGATATTATCATTCTTGAATTCCAGCGACACTTCCATTCTCGATACTACCATTCCCGATACCAACCAGCAATATTACCATTCTTGACTCCAACCAACAATATTACCATTCTCGACACCAACCAGCAATATTACCATTCTCGACTCCAACCAACAATATTACCATTCTCGATACCAACCCACGATATTATCATTCTTGATTACCCACAACATTATCATTCTCGAATACCAGCGACATTTCCATTCCCAGTATTACCATTCTCGACCACATCAAATTACCATTCCATCCACAAACCCGCATTACCATTCTTGACTATTACCAACATTACCATTTCTGAACACACCCACGTCACTCTCATACAACACATTCCGCCAAGCACACTACTATTCCCCATTTTCCCCACACATCATCCCCAATCACTCAACCCTAGGAACTAGTTTGATAAATCCATAGCATTCGTGCTTGACCCCGTCGAACTACAACAGCAGTACAGATATTTACGCTGTACTGAAAGGGAATTCACCTAATCCCGAATCCCGCTGACACCGGCTTTATTTTAAGACTGGGAGAAGAGGTAGACGAGAGAGGAGGGATTAGCACGATAGTGAGGCGGATGGCCCGATACCCGGAATGCCTGTGGTGATCAGAGCAAACAAGGGTATACAAGTATCTTTACCCCGACCAAACCCCAACATGATGATCCCCACTGCTGCCATCAAGTATACGACAGACGGCATATATGAATCTTGTAATTTCAAACTTGTGAAAGGAGAGGGCCTCGGACGGCGGTGGCAACGAGACTTCAGCAGTACGTGATGAGGCCTTTAGTTTTTTCCTGTGACCCTGAAAGAGGGATTTGGAACGGGTTGAAGTCGTCATTTTCTCCGGCAGTGTTTGACCCAATTAGAAGCTCCCATTTAAGCGCAGCGGAGCAAATGAAGTGAAGGAAAGCCGTTTATTTCACTATGAAGAGCTTATTTTTCATAAGATAACAAGGTTGGAAACTGGAATGGTAAGAACAAGGATTAATTTCGATGCCCACTATGGTGCTTGGTAAGACATCACATTGCTGATGAACAGCGAAATATACCCAAATAACAAAGGATCATTTGTACCGGTTGATGTCCTTCACGATGTCGGATGTATGTGAAAGATGTTGTTCTCAAGTGCCTTTCCTCGTTTTTATTTAAGTCGAGATGAGCGGTCTGCGTCTTTGGAAGACAATGGGAAGAATAACGTAACAAACAGCGACCGCCATAAACATGTACTCGATATTCGATCAAATGGCTACTATGTAATAACAACAGAAGGGTAGCCATAACTTAGCTTGTGCACAGAGAAAATTTGATTTGATACACGTCAAGGGGGTCCGAATATGAAAAAAAAAAGACAGTGGGTCGATTAAATATTTTCGTGCATCAGCGCTGGACCTACCTACCTCCACGTGACCTATATGATGTCATTTCGCCTAATATAGGTCTATTTTCGCACTTTTTAGCTCATTTTCCATGCAAAAGTACCTGCATAATGAATATTCCAATGTATTTAGCACAATTTGCATCCTATCGGACTTGTACTTCAAAATTAGTTCAATAAGTTGTCAATAAGGCATATGACATCATCACAATGCAGTAAGCATCGATGCTAAAGAGTGTGGTGAAGATGTTTGTAACACCAGCTATTGTATTCTCAGTGGTAAGTAGAATGTATTGTGGTATATATTGCATCATGATTCATTCAAAATATCCTTCAAAAACTCGTTTTTAGACCCTAATAGGAGAGTTGAGGAGAGGTCAACTTTTTTTTTTCGGGCCTGCCGGCGCAACCTACCTACCTACCCGGTGTGCCGGGCCGACATCCCGGTACCCCCTTGATACACGTCTGCCGCCTGCTCTGTTGATAAAGCTGTTTCAGGCCACAACCGACATCGTGACTCTGCTCATCCTCATCTCAGGTATTTACTCACTCAATGGACACGTCCAAAATACAACAAATCTCAATCTGATCGGACATGGGTAGTGCACTAGTAACATCACGCGGCACTTGAGGTTCAACTCCTCCTGTCCACATAGATAGTTAATTAGGTAGGACTTCCTTTTTACTAGCTGAACGAAAGCTCGCCTATTGGTGAGAGGCTATTAATGTTTTCTGAGCTTACCGAGAATGGCAGGCATAAAAATACGTGAACTGTATGGATCATGTACCCAAGGAGGAATTGAACCTTGATAAATTGGAGGCCCAGATTAACCTCTAAGCTCCAGCGCCACAATAAAGGAAGGTCACCTTACAAAGATCACGTAGTATTCAAGAATTTACTGGCGTCGAAATGAAGAATAGACGACAACCGTTACATGTAGGGGAGCACTTTGAAATGCAGTTCTACCGGACGACACACAGATATACGTCTCGCCTCTGAATGGTATAAAGGCTCAAACCTCTCAGTGCGACTTACTCATAAGTGAACCAGTGTCCCAAAATCTGGCTGCGCTCTAAAGTTTAAGGACATCTGTAATGTCCAACTATAGTGACTCCTTGTTCTGCTACACATTTTTATGGAAGAGACGGGCAAACAGTCCTCAAGCGTCGAGTCTATAAACCCAGAGATAGACGACATTCTCATCTACCCTGACCACAAGAAGAAAACAGTGAACGCAAGGAGAGATCAACTAGGCCTCTCGTATTGTTGGAGACGAGCTCGCCTCCCGCATCTTGGACGACTGGCAGCCTGTGGGAAGGCCCTGCATGAGACATTGATGGCTCGGTTCCGCTTGTGTTTATTAACTTCAGCCTTGGACATAAACACACACATTTCTCAAGTACCTCGGACATGGCTAGTGCACCAGTAATAGCACCCAACAGTCGAGGTTCGACTCCTCCTCTCTTCGTCTCCTGAAAGCATGGTGGCTTGATTTTTAGTCGGAGAGAACTGACACCCTTTCCCCAGCAAATGCTCATCTAGCACTTCTCCTCTTGCTCATTATAGGCCTAATAAATAAGTGAACGAGCAAGCGAGGACTCGAGCAATGTTTGGCATAGTACCACCCCTTTATGTTTGAGGGAAGGACAGGAAGAATGAGAGAATGAGTGTCGGGTATTAGGTAGGCATCAAGAAAGGTCGGGTTTGATTTCTCTTATACAGGTAATATAAGGTGTCTGGACGCAAAGTTGGACTCTAACCCGGAAGTAGAATTCGACTATGCAGACCTGTTGCATCGAACGGCCTCGGACAAGACAAGACGAGAGGCGGAAGACGGAACCGGCCCGGTACCCGCAATTTCTGTGGCGATTTGAGCAAACAAGGGTATACAAGGTGTCTTTATCCCCGACACGACGATCCCCACTGCTGCCATCAACCACACGACAGATGGCATATACGAATCTTGTGATTCCAAGATCGTCTAAATGATAAAACCACGACTCTGGTGAGCTCTTTTCGTCGACTCACGAGATTGGCTTGAGTCATCATTGCAAGGACAGGCTTACATTACTAGGCCACCGAAGCAAGGGTGTGCCCATTCTAATGAACGTATAGCCTCACTGAAAAACCTTTAGGCTCAGAGCAAGTTCGACAAAACGCGACCGAGACAGGTGATTGATTGTGACCGAGTACATAAAGGTGCGTACGCTTGCGCCTTATGAGGAGGCATGTATTGACGGCCACCCAGTCATAATGGCGTCATCAATACCTCCGTTCATACCGGCCCAGCAAAAGACACTGAAGAATAGATCGGCAGATTCGCCGCTCTGTTCTCGCCCCCCACACCTCGGGCATCTCCCATGAATACTGCGGCTCCACCCCCCCACTTCGATGAACCCCGCTTTCCAGACACAGAATTCGGCGCCTTTGTCTCTGTCCCACCCTCCCAAAACCCTCTAGCGACCACACCATTCTCGCTTGTGGATACCGAGCCGAGCACCAGCCACACGTTCTTCAAAGAGGCTAAACGCGCGCAGGAGCGGAATAAGCGGGAAGTGCTCGACGAGCTACTGCGCAAAGAAGACGATCCATTGTTTCGGGACAAGGAGCCGTCCCCTCTCCTCTTAGACTTGGATCTCGACGATGACTTTTTCACTGCCAAAACGTGTAATCTAAGCTACCTACACTATAGAAAATGTTAGACGTACAAATGATAAGGTCCATATGATTTGTGTTCTCTCGTTACGCTAGAGGCATAATACTATCTGCTTCTAGACTACTCGACGGTGTCGAAATACAACGTGATTGAATCGCGTACACACAAAAGAGCACGTGGTTGGCAGTACACCGGATAGTTGGTGGGGGATGCTATCCTACTACCTGCCTAATACTCGGTATTCATGCGAATCTGATAGAATTTCAGCCCGTGAAGGACGCTGATCAGCTACAAGAAGCGACTCACCCTTGTCCATAATTCTTATGTGGCTTATCAGTGGGCCCATCTTCCCCCACAATTCCCTTGGAATATCGACGTATATTCCACAGCAAACGTCCAAATCTTTGGTTTGAATGGCGTAACTATCCTTATAATGCATCTCCGGAAAATGGTGCTTTAGTGTAACCAATAAAGCCTATATTTTGTTAGTACTGAGTCGTTGATGAACAGCGAGATAATCACGTCATAATCAGCTACATCCTGCCACTCAAGGAAAACACGTTTCACGCCCTTGAAGGCGACAATAAACCTCGGTTTGGGAGACTCGGTGGTAGATGTCGGTGTCTCAATGGTAGATGTAAGTGTCGCGGTATTATCAGTAGTATCGGTGGACATCGTTGATGGGAAGAAAGAAGACACTTCGTGGGAGTGTTTCGTAACAAAGAATTAGAGACGCCCTGTGACTGATAGAAGTTTAGATGCCGCACTTCGGCATTTCACCTGGAACTGCGTTGTTGCCTAGGGTTGGTGCTAAAACAAGCCCAGACTGAATGGCAGAGCCCATGCGTCAATGGAAGTACAGAGTACACGTAATCAAATTCAACACCTGTTAAATCACTTTGATGGGAAGGTGATGGGACAGGACAGGATGAGAGGGAATAAACAACCCGAGAAAGCAGTATTATCTTGATCTGGACATACCAAGCATCTATGCGGGAAGAAAACAGTTTGCGGAGGTTTTTAGGTGGGACATTAAGTATTCCGGGCTGGCAATAGGTATGAAAGACAGCTTTTGAAGCACCGTTTGAGCGCCTAGGATACTTGGTTAAAAAACAAAAGGGTAAAAAGTTCGGAGTTAAGAATTCCAGAGTGCACGAACAAATTCCAGAATTGTGGCGAGGAAATGGTACTGTGAGGAAGTAAGATAGGCCGAGCGAGAGGAACACCACGGCTCAAAGGATAAGACGAAAGGCCCGGCAGTGGTGGTAATCAAGAGGGGTTTCTATGCGGGATTCATGGTTCGGGTTCGACTCCTCGTGGAAAAGACATACAATCTGATGAGGTAGACCGGCTGCGTGGATGGGTTTGACTTTGATGAGAAAAACGGTTTAAAATGAGACGAGACCCCCACCTTGCCTCCACCAAGTGTTCGTCAAGAATCGGGTGAATCGACGGCCCGAGATCTGGATTTTCTGTGGTGATGATAGGAGCAAACAAGAATATACAAGCGTCTTTATTGACACGATCCTACTGCCTTCGACTCTACGACACGCGGAAATACCGGAATCCTGCGGTTCTTGGCTTGCCTAAAAAACTACAACAATTCTGGCGACCTTATGCTGAATCGTGGGATTGACATGGCAATGACAGGGGTACATTACTAGTGCATCGAAGGAAGGGTGTGTCCATTCTATATGCAAGTATAACCTCACTGAAAGAGATTTTAGCTCAGATCAAGCTGGATACTCTGCAGCCGCGACGGGTGATTGATTTGGATTAGGTACATAAAGGGTGCGTTATCTTGTGTCTTATGAGGAGGCGTGTGTTGAATGCTACACAGTCTCATGATGTCATCGATACCTCCGCTCATACCACCCCAGTGGGAGAAACCGGAGAATGAATTGAAAAATCCACTACGTCTGAGCATCTCCCACGAATACACCGCCTCCACTGCCCCAGTTCGACGAGCGCAGAGCTTGGCGCCTTCATGCCAACTTCAAAAGATCCGCTGGCAAAGATGTCTTTCTCCCCTGTGGTCGCAAAGCTAAGTAGCAGCTACGAGTTCTTCAAAGAGGCAAACCTGCGCAAAAGCAGAATAAGCGCTATGTTTTGGACTAGCTACTTGGCAACAAGGATGATCCTTAGTTCCAGGGTGAGGAACTGTGACTGCGTTCACGATCAAAGCACCGACTATCTCATCTCGCTCCTAGCTGTTACGCCGTCATCTCGGCATCGCCATTCTCCGCTCTCGCACGGGCCGACTCTCTCTCTCCGGCGATTCCCGTGCCGGCGATAGCCTCTACATACATGATCCCTTTTGTAGCCCATTGCCTAGTCGCAGACGCTTCCATCACGGTGGATGAGCGGCCCGCCACCCACCATCCTCTCCCCTTTCACGTGCCAGTCTCGATCTCTTTGATCAACACGTCAACCGATCACTTCCACACTCAGTCTTCCCAGTGGAAACATCAATCACCATCGAGAGAAACCCGGGTTTCGTACACTTCTGGTACCGTACTTTTAATTACAGTGATGACTCGCGGAAAATACCTTACCATTTCCATCCCACTCAGTCAACTAGCTGACGGGCTGTGTCTTTAGGGAGATACAGACTGGTTTTTACCACTTTGCTGGTCGACAACCGTCAGAGTGCATCAGATAATGCCTTGAGAACTCGCTGGTCGACGATGTCCTGCCGCGAAGGCACCCCAGAGACGTATTAATGAAGGTCGTGGAATGCCAGGGGTGCTCCTCGATGGCACGATGGGACCGTCTCGCTAGGTCCAAGAGAGAGAATACGGGAAAGCTAGTGGTAGTCGCGGATGTAGCTACGAACAAGCGGAGAACTACGGGAATGGCATCCGAATGTGCACGTGGTCGCGGAAGGTCCGGACCGTGCCAACGCTCCCAACGAGCCTCTGTATTCGAATCTCCCTTATGTTTCATGCCGTAAAATTTCAATAGAACTCGGCCCGACTCGATTTTTGAGCAAGTCGTTATCGCTAGCTTTCTAGGAATGCGCTGAGACAACGGATCGTTTTCCCACCAGCAGGAGTGCTTGATATTTTACTTTATACATCATCGCCTGTGCTTATCCGAGGTTCATTTCTTTTACCAGACCACACACACAGTGATTTTCATCGAGCTCATTCTTCACACCGTCAGCTTCTCTGCATCAAGTCGACCTTCGAGTCAGTGGCTTACTCGTATTAATGTCCTGCGAACTGGGTAAGCCCTCATTTAGGATTTCCTGGCTCTATTTGACTGGTGCTGTCTTAGAAGGTCAGATTTTTCCGGAATAAAACGCCAACGTGAGCTGTTCACTTATACAATTCTTCATATTTCAAAGGTCCGGAAATCATAAGATCCAACCTGGGCCAAGGAGTGAAGGATATTTTGTTCTTGTGAGGAAGCTTGCTCACCTCACTTGATGCCAGGAGCAAACGGGCGGCCTGCCAGTCCTCATTTACGATTATCCTCTGGCTTTGTTGCTGAGATTTTCTTATTCTATAGCAAATTCGACAATGGATGCAACGTTCCGAACATCTAAACTTTGTGAATCCAATACGGCTCAGGGTAAACTCTTTATTTCAGCGAGGTTAGGCCTTGTTGCTGACGCTTAATTTGTATTTTCGCGCCCTTAAGGACGGATATCGGGTGTAGATTGTCACTTCTTTGCCGTACGTATGCTACAGACACGCATATTTAAGGTTACAAATGCTGCTTAGGCAGGATGACTTTCTTTCTAAGAAAAGGCGACTGTGAGGAAACAAAGCCGACAAAGTGGGATGAGAGGAGATGGCCACGGAATGTGGTGCTAACAATCACCGATAGACCTTGTTTAGTTTTTTCTGTGGCCCTTAAAGAAATAGGAACGTGGGGAAGCCCTCATTTTTTCCGGCAGTGTTTGACCCAGTTAGGAGGTCCGCCGCGGAGTAAATGAAATTCAGGAAAGCCACTCATTTTATTACGAAGGGCTAATTTCTCATCAGGGAACGGGGTTGGATACATGCAAGGGAAACTCGACCGACAAGAACAAGGATCAATTTCGACGCCGACCAGGGAACTTGGTCGGACAATCACATTGCTGATGAAAAGCGAAATATAACCGAACAACAAATGATTGTTTATGTCTGTCACGATGTTAACGGTCTGCGTCTTTGGAAGACATTTGGAAGAACATAATAAACGATGGACGCCTCTATTGGATCAATACTGTACAAATAGCTACTTTGGAATTATGACAGCAGGCTAGCTGTGATGTAACTCGCGCACAGGAAAATGTTTGATTCAACACACGTCTGCCGCCTACTATGTCAATAAGGATACTTAATCACTAAAGGCACACGCGGCAAAGCTCAACTTCGACTCGCTATGATCGGAGAAGGGGTAGCGCACTGGTAACATCACCCTGCAATCGAGGTTCAACTCCTCTTCTTCACGTAAAGGTGCGCGCCGACTTGCTTTTTAACAAAACCTCGCCTATTACTGAGAGGCTATTAATCTTTCCTGAGCTTAGGCATAAAAAGACGTCAATTGTATGGACCATGTGCGCAAGGAGGAATCGAACCTCGGAGGGGCGGATTAACCACTACGCTTCAGCGCCACGATAAAGGAGGTTTATTCAAATCAGAATGAAGAATCGACGGCAGCCGTTAGAGTGTCATGCGCATAGAGGGACGCGGGGAAATGTCGGACAACACATGGACATACGTCTCGCCTCTAAGCAGTATAAAGGCTCAGACCTCTCAGTGCGACTTACTCATAAGCGAAACAGGGTCCGCAAAATGAGAGGACACCTATAAGTGTCAAACTGCAGTGACTCCTTCTTTTGCCATGTGATGGAAGGGGCAGGCAAACAGTCCTCAAGCGTCGGGTCTATAAACCCAGAGATGGAGGAAATTCTTATCAACCCAGACCACAAGAAGAAAATGGTGCACGCAAGGAGAGATTAACCAGGCCTCTCGTATTGTTGGAGACGAGCTCGCGTCCCGCACCTTGGACGACTGGCAGCCTGTGGGAAGGCACTGCATGCGACGTTGAGGGCTCGATTCCACTTGTCTTTATTCACTTCAGCCTTGGAAATACACACATATTTCTCAAATACCTTGGACATGAGTAGTGCATCAGTAATAGCACCCAATATTCGAGGTTCGACTCCTCCTGTCCACGTAGTCTATTCACGAAGTAGAACTTGCTTTTTACTAGCGTGGCCTTACACTTCCCTGAACCGACTTGGAACGACTGGTTTAAAAAAATCTGATCTGTGCAGGCAAGGAGGAATCGAAATCGGAGGCCCACTACCATTTAGTTGTGTCTGAGGGAAAGACTGCTCTATTCGGACATGGGTAGTGCACTAGCAATAGGACCCAGCATTCGAGGTTCGACTCCTCCTCTTCGCGTAATCTCGTCAGGATGTTACTTGCTTTTTACTAGCTTCTTGACCCGCGGCGGCAGCCAATCGCAAGGGGGGATCGAGGCGCACTACCCTCCAGCGTGGAGCAGATTAGCTTTAGAGACATACCCTATAATACTCGATGTCATGTGATATTTCTACTGGGGAGGAAAGCGTAGGGAATGGTTCCCCACAACCCTGGGGACCTTGTGCTTGTGTTTATTCACTCAGCCTTGGTCACACACACATATATCTCTCAAGTTCGGGGGAGAACCTCGGACATGGGTAGTACACTAGTAACATCACCCAATATTCAAGGTTCGACTCCTCCTCTCCACGTAACCTCGGTAATGAAGACCTGCTTTTTGCCTGGAAAATAAAATGGAAGAAAGAACGAGGGAGTGCTGGATAACGAGACTTGGTGTCAGAGGTCCGTGTCTATTCCATTCAGATTGGAGACAGGTAATGTTGACCTTCTCTTCACGTAGGAGGGAAATTGACACCCCCCTTAAGAATCCGGGCACTTTCTCATCTCCTCATTTATAGGCCCAAAGCAAGGAATCGAATTAAGTTCTGGCATTTGAGGGTGTCGAGTTTTAGGTAGGCCGCTGAAAATTACGAGATGAGCAAAGAATGTCGCGACGGCTCGAGGGAAAGGTAGTTGACCAGAAGGAAGGGAAATATGTGCACGCAAGGAGGGATCAACCGAGACTGCTCACCTCCCGCGCCATGGGCTAACTCGGGTTTCCAGCTCGGGTGTTTGATTCCCCGCAATCCTTGTTGAGGGCTGGACTTGACTCTTGTGTTTTTACTGCCGACACACATCTCTCGATCAAGGCGAAAGACCCGAGTTCTATTCGGAGATCGGTAATAGCATCCCATGCTCGAGGTTCGACTCCTCCTCTCCACGTAGCTTTTCAAAGATATAGCTTGCTTTTTACTATCGTCGGCTATTTCTGTTCCCTGGGAACGACTGGTAAAAAAAAACATAGGCAAGGGGGGATGTGCACTAGTACCCTCTAGTTGAAAGACCCCTCTACTATCCTCTCCACCTGTTCCCTTGGGAAAAACAAATATTCCCTCGCATGTACGCAAGATCCTGGTCGTGGAGCAATTACCCTCTCAATTTCGACTGGGAAGGGTTTAGTTCCGCTCCTCTACACGTAAGTTTAGTTGAAACGGTCCCCGCTGGATCGTGGCTTGATCGATTCCTGTGAATAGCGCTATTGATTCGCAAGTCAGATTGGAGACGGGTAATGTAAGGTACGATGTCGAGGTTCGACTCCTCCTCTCCACATCTCCTGAAGACGTGGAAGATTGATTTTTAGTGGGGGAAACTTGACACCCTTTCCCCGAGAAAATGCTCATCCAGCACTTCTCCTCTTGCTCATTGATAGGTATAATAAAAAAGTTAACGAGCAAGCGAGGAATCTAATTACATTTGGCTTAGCACTATCCCCTCATTTTTGAGGGAAGCACGGGGAAGAATGAGAGCGCGTGTCAGGTTTTAGGTAGGCGCTGGCAATACGAGATGAGCACGAATGTATACCCTGGTATGATTGCTCGAAAGCGAATTGCGCAATGCGCAAATAAACACGGAAAGCTGTGTGGAGGGAGGTCGAGAGGGATTCAAGAACAGGGAAGAAGAAAGGGGAGGTGAATATGGCGGGTTCTATTTCTCTTATACAGGTATATAAGTTGTCCGGACGGTAAGATGTAAGCTGACTATTGACATAGTGTTCGAGTATACAGACCTGTTGCATCGAACGGCTTGATTTTACGACTCGAAAGAGACAAGACGAGAGGCGGAAGACGCACCGGTCCGATACCCGGGATTTCTGTGGCGATCAGAGCAAACAAGGGTATACAAAGCATCTTTATCCCCGAGACGACGATCCCCACTGCTGCCCTCAACTATACGACAGACGGTACATACGAATCCTGTGATTCCAAGCTCGTCTAAACGTTAAAATAAAGACTCTGGTGAGCTTTTGTCGCTGGCTCGGGAGATTGGTCTGACTCATGATTGCACGGATAGGCTTCCATTACTGGGCCATCGAAGCAAGGGTGCGTCCATTCTAATGAACACATAGCATCACTTACAGACCTCTGCGCTCAGAGCGAGCTCGATAAAACGCGACCGAGACAGGTGATTGATTGCGACCGAGTACATAAAGGTGTGTACGCTTGCGCCCTATGAGGAGGCGTGTACTGAAGGCCAGACAGTCATCATGGCGTCATCAATACCTCCGCTCATACCTGCCCCAGCAAAAGACACTGAAGAATGGATCGACAGATTCGCCACTCTGTTCTCGCCACCCACACCTCGAGCATCTCCGACCAATACTCCGCCTCCACTCCCCCACTTCGACTCGCCCCGCTCCCCAGATACAGATTTTGGCGCCTTTGTATCTGTCCCTCCCTCTCAAGACCCACTAGCGACGACACCATTCTCGCCTGTGGATACAGAGCCGAGCACGAGCCACATGTTCTTCAAAGAGGCGAAACGCGCGCAGGAGCGGAATAAGCGAGAAGTGCTCGACGAGCTACTACGCAACGAAGATGATCCACTGTTCCAGGACAAGCAGCCGTCGCCTCCCCTACTTGACTTGGATCTCGACGACGACTTTTTCACCGCCAAAACATCGAGCATCTCATCATCGCTCCTAGCCATCGCACCCTCATCTCGACATCGCCATTCCCCACCATCACGCGCGCCAACTCTCTCTGCAGCGACACCCGCACCGCCAATAGCCTCTACATCATCTGTCTCATCACCCGTCACCCACTCACAGACCCTCCCATCACGATGGATGAACACATTCCTCCCACCACGCGCACCGCCTTCTCCCTCCGCACGCGCCAGCCTCGACTCCCTCTTCGACCACCACACCGAGCCACCACGTCCACACTCCGTCGTCCCAGTCGAGATATCCCATGACACCCCTTTCGCACCACACGGCAGCGCTTCCGAGACGTCTTCTGTGGTGTACATCCCTCCGAGCGGTGCACCCGGGTATCGTGGGGAGGGCTACACCTGGGATAAAGGTTTCTCCAAAGATCTCGAAACGGAGCTGGCAAATAAAGAGAACCGACACGAACGTGCACCGTCTGCTCCTCCTCTGAATATCGGAGACAGCATCGAGAAGAAGATGGGCGAGGTAGAGTTGAAAGGGAGGAGAGACGGTACTGTGAGGGTGCTCGAGCCAACGCTAGCGAATTCGGTGAGAACCACCCTTCTCTGATGGCATCAAATTAATTGTACGCAGATCCGGCCATACCTCCCTGCTCTCTCCCGTCTGCCACGCACATGGTCGCTCCTCTACTCCCTCGACCAGCACGGCATATCCCTCAACACCCTCTACTCACGGTCCGAGCAGACCAAGCCTTCTGGTGCGCTCGTCGTTGTCAAGGACGACGGTGACACAGTCTTTGGCGCGTTCATAGCCGACGGAATACGGCAAAGCCGGGGAAGGGGTTACTATGGTAGCGGAGAATCGTGCGTTCTCTTTATTTCTTCCCAGCCTATCCTCATCGTTTGCAGATTCCTATGGCGGTACTCTAACACCAAGCTCTCGGTGTACAAAACCACCGGAAGGAACGACTATATTGCACTCTGCGAGCCGGATTACCTGAGCTTTGGAGGCGGGGACGGGTCGTATGGGCTGTATGTTGACAAGAGCCTGCTGGAGGGCTCGTCGGCACGGTGTTTGACATTTGGGAATGACGTCTTGTGTTCGCCGGGGAGGATGCGTGCTGGGGGAGCCGTACCGTTTGAGTGTGTGGGCTTGGAAGTGTGGCGCGTAGGGTAGATCAATCTAATGCATGCTGTGTGATCTCTTCACTGCCCTCGATTCATTCGCGCCTCCATGCCAGTCATCGTAAGGGACTATTTTTCCTTGCAGTGCTGGTGCGTAGTGGTTAATACGACTCACCTGCGAGGTTCGATTCCTCCTTGTGTACATTCGCCAAACGATATATGCCTATTTTGATGTCCACAAGACTGTTTTATTCGTCGAAATTTCAGTTTCGTATGTTATCTAGTGAAAAAACAAGCGACAGGGCTCGTCTTCAAACAAAAAGCTGCAAAATTTAGTCAATGAAAGCCCGCGTGGAACCAAAAAAAAAAAACTTCTTTATATGCCTACTCCAAACGTGGATATGATAGGAAATCGAACCCCTTGGAAGGAGAGGTCATTTCGCCTGAGCCATATCCACGTCAAGTTCCAATTCCTGTCTTGTAGCTAATCCGATGGACCAATATATGCAAGACTCGTATTTGCATATGGGGACACCAACCCCCCATAACTGCCGTTCGATGATACTCCGTGACCCTGCAGCCTACCACCCAAAGTTCGATACCCTGCCTCCATCTGGCGGCCTCCCTAAACCCCGTTGACACTCGTTTTTCATTCGGGAGGGGTGGCAACTACTTCTTATCCTGGGCCCAACTTAGGCAACCATCGGCTGATATCCAAGTGAACGACATATTGTGGGGCTCTTACCCCTCACCCCATAAAAACAAAGACGTGTACGTTTGGAGGCGAGGAATCGAACCCTTTGGCTATTTCATATGAACTAGGATCATCCGGAAAATAATACCAAAAAGCACTATCCTAACGGCCGTCCGACCCCTACATCACGTAGTGCTGGGAACAACATCCTCTTCCTGGAGGGGTTTTGAATTTGCACTAGGGAGTGACGTACTGTGTTCGCCGGGGAGGATGCGTGCCGGAGGAGCGGTGCCGTTTGAGTGTGTCGGATTGGAAGCGCGGCACGTACTAGGGTAGATCTTAATGCTGATTTCAATGCAGCCGCCCTCGATTGCTCATCCAGCCATTCATTGTGAGAAGTACTGCAGCGCCAGAGCATAGTGGTTAATAAGGCTCGCAGGAGGTTCGATTCCTCCCTTGCGCACCAGTACCCTGCAGGCTGATACACCAACCACTGCCGCATACCGTAAAGCATGATATATCAATCGCCTGGTTGTACCGTGAGTATTTGATATATTGCCTGCAGTGGCTTACCAAAAGCATCGAAAAGGTGCTATTCACACTGACCAATCAATTCGGGTTTGTCCGCTGTCCACAAAGACTTTAGCTCATTGCTATCAGCAACGTACTCGACTTTGCGTGTGAACTGTTGCGCATTCCATCCCGACGCATGGCCAAAACCAGATGCAAGATCTAATTCAAGATCTTTGTTCATCTTCTTCGACGGCAAGAAGCCGATGACTGTAAAAGTCCGAGGACTTGGACCTTTGTGTTCCTGATATTTGACGAGGTCTATCTTTATCTTGTCGCCATCGGCTTGCATACATCTGAATTTAACTTGGTCTCATGTCAAGGAAATGAATCAAGCGACCCTTCCTTTTTCACAGACTTTGTGGCATTGCAATTCCTGCCAAGGTGCTGTGTTTACAATTGAACGGCCTCGAATTGGCCCACCACCTCCATGTGTGGCAGTGCCCATTCGTGGTTCATCATGGAGATCATAATTTCCACATCCTCTGCAGGGAAATCCAAGCGCGGCAGTCCAGATTAAACTGGGGATGTCTTTCAAGTCGAATTGAGGTCAAGGATCTTTCTAATTTGGATATTTTACGACCGATTGAAATTCGATTGAAAAGGTGAAGATGTGTTTTTTCTTTTTCCAGCACACGAAAGATAGACAAGGTGCACCATTTGACACATTGGCTTTCATCGTAGGACCGTGAATATACTAATTAAACTGTTAATACCTGTCTTGCACCAGTAATATCAGTATAGAGCATGTACCAAAATTTCCGCATGTCTGATCGGAATCCACCATTTCAGAATAGTGCCATTGAAGAGCAGTAAATCGTGATCTTTCGGTTCAGAATAGTTCAGTCATGGCTTGTCAACTGCGCTGCAAGACATGTAATATTTTTTATTCTCATACCTTGTCTCACAGTTCCACTAAGTACCATTGTTAGTTACGCACATTTGGAATGGATTTGCCATTTTTCGAGCCTTCATCTGACGAAAATTAATTCCTTGTCATGGCGCCTTCATGGGCGGATGCAAATATGCTTAAGCGTAGTAAATAAGCATGTTCTAATTGAAATAATATACCTATGCTCTCATTAATCCCGCGATACCTGAATGGATGGACAGAGGCGGGTCAGCATTTCGAGGCAAAGGTCCGGTTCAATCAATACCCTGTCCACCGAACCAATAGGATTAATGTATCGGCTTCTTCCGATCAATTCCAATCAGCAATATGACCGCTGAATTGTTGACCGTTAACACCACCTCGCGTTGACCTCACCGCTTAAAATTGCCTCTTATTCCCCAGTTCTTCAAAGCACGACTTGACAACATATTGTCATGGCTTTTTGGTTTTCCTGACTTGTCGGACGATATCTCGATAGCGATAGTAGGAGTGACATCTTGGATTGCGCTTAGATTTGTAGCGAGGAGGAAATCTTATAAGGAAGGGAAAATGTGCATCCAATACATCTCTCTTATAGATATTTGATACGACGATCATTACAAGGCCTATACCATGCTTTCCCTGTGCCACAAATGGAGGTGTGAGATGTCGCCTCAGCCTGAGTGCTATGTCTGCTTTCGCAGCTTAATGTCGACCACACCCACCAGATTGCGCATTACGGTAAGCTGTGATAGTTCTATTGTCAGGGCTGCTCACATGTAGATACCGAGACACGATCGTTAGAGATTCACCCGTCTGAGTCCTGGCTGAATCGCTCCCGCAACGGTATTGGTACTGGACATTGCTCCCATCTATTGACCTCAGGTCTCGGGAGTAATGCCGTCGTACATACCAGATGTAGCTTTGTAATACAAGCCACCTGTCGTCGATTCCCTCATATTTTGACTGAAAACCAATGAGAACAACATACAGAAGGAATTCTGGAACTTATTTGGCATGCTTCGGACGCTCACAAAAATAATCCGGTGGAGACACGCCTTCCGATCGTAACATGACACAAATTCGTGATGGGGCGCGCATGAGGCTATTTCTAGCGTCAGAAGCAACGCCCGTCGGCAGGTAGCCAGCGGGTAGCAGTGGCCAATGATGGGCAAGGATAGGCTGTACGCGCGAGCTCATTGGAGCTGATATATCAAATAGTGATGGTAGGTACAGTGCATTGATATATCATGATTATGTATAAGATACACATGTTGATATATCAATTTATTAGGTACCCTTGGGGTTACATGTGCTTGCTCGCTCAAATACACACTACCCGGTTCGATTTCAAGCTTGCGTAAATGGATGACAGCCTGTCTAAACCCCGTTCCTCTGAGCCATACAGAGCGACGGATATACTGACACTCGTTTTTCATTCGGGAGGGTCACAAGTACTTATTATCGGGGGACTGCGAAACGCAGGGCAAATACGTAAACCATTGGCTGAAATCAAAGTGAACGACATATTGTGAAACTCTTACCCATCACCCCCATTTACATAATCCGCTTGGAAACAAAAACAAAAAATTGTACATTAGGATACAAAGAATCAATGGGGAATCGAACCACTTGGACGGAGAGGCCATTTCGTCTTAACTATACCCATGTACGAATTCCGATTCCTTGTAGCAAAAGAATTACCCAGCGTACGGAGTGAGGGGGGATTCATACCCCCTAACTGTGCGTGTGACCCCATTCGCCGCCTATGAAAATTATCCCTCCCTTTCCCGGGAGCTTGTATTTACACCGCTACCATATCTGCCAGAAAGAAGGCTCCGACGTATTCCCTGACCCACAGCAAATGAAAGGTGCTTCGTCCTGAAAACCAAAATGAGGCCTCCGCTTGGGGATTCCTCCACCTGGTTAGACTTTGATCTGAGTTGTATCTGACGAAAAATTAGACCGTCGAAGTATGAAGTTATGCAGGCGACTTTCCCGTACATACTGGAACTTCCAACTACAACCGAAAAAATTGCGGCTTCCGCTGAACACCAATTCGTCTGATATCATACAATAGTGACCGTGACTCGGAGCGAACACCCTACTTTTTCGGTACCAAAAAGTGTTTACAACCAGACTACCTTTTACAGTGTCGCTCGTGATACCTTAGCTACTAGTCAGATTGCGTCGGATAATACCTCAAGAACTCACTAGTCGTCGCTGACAAGTATTCAAACAATACGTGGGCATCATACCCAAGCATGTTCAAAGCTACGGCAAAGGGTGAGGATACTAGAACCAAAACAATCCTACGCACCGTGAGCAAACAAATCCGTCGCCAGAGTACCTGGGAGTAGTGAGATCAACAATCTTTTCGGCAAGAGAAATAAATACACCTACCGGTCAACATTTTGAGTAGTCCGATGTCTGTCTACACTGCTCGATGACTCGCACAAGGAGCGTGCCACAACCAAAGACCCTGCAGCAAAGGTTAGAAAGAAGCAAGAGCAAGGGTAACAGTACGCACCGTTGGTTGATCTTATAATCCCGTGAACAAGGGTGAAAGAAAGATACGCACCTGATAGTGAGTGAACCGTCTAATGACACGACGTCTGCAGCAACGTTTAGGGTAGGAACGTTGGCTCTTGAAGTCAATCCCTGCTCAGCAGAGTGTCAGTGCGAGAAATAGTGACTGCGCAAAGGATAGCACTTACCTTCAGAGGCTAGCAAACGAGGAGTCAGCGCTGTGTTGGAGATATCGCGGGAAGCCGCAAGAAGAGTGTAGAAGGTTCAAGTCGGCATGATGCCGGATGACCTTGGGACCGATACCTACTGCTTATGGACGAGTTTAGTAGAACGTTCTAGATAGTTTTCGTAGTATAAATACAGGCTCTGTAGGAGCCAGAGAATACAAGTTCAATATTCTAGCTTTACCAGCCACTAGTCTACCCACTGCGAAGCTACCGTTTCCAACACGCTGCTAAGAGAAGAAGGCTCGAGAGAAGGCATGCTGATGAGTAAAGGTGAGCGAACGAGAAAGGAAAGATATCCAGAAAGGGACCTACCATTGATGGTGGTCGTCGTGGTATGGATGAACGCTTGCTGCGTGACAACAGTCACAAAATCAACAAAACCCCGTCAACGAGCACGGGACTTATGAGATGCGCCACTGACATCACGGCTAACGGCGCGTATCTGGGGGACGTAGAAGAAGACGAGAGAAACAGGAGGAATGGGAAGTGGGAGATGGGATTCAGAATCAAACCCAAATGATGAGCACCGCGGAACAAAGCCAGTTAACTTCAACAATGCGAAATAAGATTGATTTCCTGCATATAAAATGACGCTGATATTAATATAACTTTGAAAAAGGATACTATCATACTCCGAGTTCAGTCTGTTGACGATTCACTAGAGGCTGTTCCATATTCATGGACCCTCGCAGCTCGCTTCATAATTTTGATCTGTAACATCCACTTTCATCTCCGATAGTTGTCACCTTCCCTAATCTGTTAAGCTTGCAGTTCGCCATTTCTCGTTAACTTCTTTGGAACCGGGAGCAAATGAGCATCTCATTGTTGCCCCCGATGGCGTGATAGGCTGCTAGCCTGCTATGGAGCATACAGCTATGTCGTTTCCTTTGCGTGATACGGTTAGCGCCGGTGAATGAGCCCTGGTGAGTCCCTCGTTTGATTTGCACGGTTCACCTCACATACTCTCCAGTGACAAACATGTACAAATGGCCATTTGGGATTATTTATATGGGCAAGAAACCTGAACCCGGGGAAGTAAAGCCTACCAAGTCTTCTTTCCTCCTTGCAGAAATGGCCTTCACGTGACGTTGAACGAGATATGCATTCTCCTGCAGCGGCATGTTAACAATACCCTAGGGTATGTTTCGTTATCTTGCGGGGCCGTTTCGTAAAGCTTTTTTTAGTATGATTAATCAAATTACACATCGATAAGGTATCTTCAAGTAAGTTCACTTCGTACAATGTACTGAATAGGAACAACCCTGTAGCTAATTCAAGTGTCCTGAAATAGGTATCCTTGGCGTTTTCTATGGGTTCCCACACCTGTCAGATACTTCGCCAAATTTGAGAACTTCACGATAGGCTCAAACGGGTCCTCTTATTTGAGGCCGCTTTTAATGGCGTCCTCTCAATCACCCTCTGCCCAAGTCCTGCGACATGCAGCCTGCTCTCTATTACTTTGTTATCCCTGCGATTACCTATCTGCTCGTTGCTGTCCCTCTGCACCTCTGGAAGCGCAGATATGCGATTCGAAAGATTCGCGGACCGCCATGTCCTTCATTCTTATTAGGTTTGCTCAGAGTGACTCAGCTGTCTAAGCTTTACTCTAAATAATAGCTATCAGGTCATGAACACCTCCTTCGTAGTCGTCAGCATGTAGGCGACTTGGAGATGGAATGGTATCAGCAGTACGGCGCCGTATATCGCGCGGGAGGGTGCTTCGGGGTCAGAAATTTTGTCTATCTTTGTGCAATGGCCCTGACTTCTATGACAGCAAGACATTTTGTTCGTCGCTGACCCAAAGGCGTTGCAGTACATTTTTCATTTGTCTGGATACCAATTCCCAAAGACAAGAGATATCCGTTTCACCACAGACGCAATCGTGGGACAAGGCATAATTACTGTTGATGGTATGCGAACGGGCTCTGTGTTACTAATGTTCTTTGATTGATTGAAGCACTAGGTAGCGTCCACCAACGACAGCGAAAAATTCTCGGTCCTGCTTTTGCTGCATCCCAGCTGCGACTCTTTTTGAAAGTCTTCCAGGCATCTGCCCTGAATGTACGGAGGTACACCGACTTCTACGGCATTAGCTCATTTGAACACTCTAGTTTATAGAGAAGACTAACGAATATGGCGGGGAAGGAAAAGAGGTCAACGTCCTTCAATGGACAAGCAAAATCGCGCTAGACATCATAGGCGTTAGTGAGGATTCATCTAGCACTCATTGATCTTCAAATTTATTTACAATCGAACCGCCAGCCTCTTTCAGATATAAATTCGATTCCATTAACGATGGACAAACCGAGCTGATGGCGGCGCTTGACGATATCACGTAGGTTTAACCTGCTTCATTTGGGATATGTCTTACCTACTCGTTTTTAATAGCGGTCAAGCTAAGATGTGGCCGAAGAAATGGGAGCTTTTGTTCATCGCACTCTGGCGCATACTTCCCGAATGTGTTCTTTTCCTTCTTGAGCGGCTGCCTAGCAGAGCTGCTATGCGACTGAAGCCGTTTAAAGACACTGCTACGAAAGTATCCCGGCCTATCTTCGAGAAACAACTGATCGAAGTAGCCAATGATCCCAATCCGTCTGAGAAGGACATCGTCAATGTTCTCGGTATGTGAGACATGTTACACCAATAACAGTCATCTCTCATCATGAACCAGCGATGTCTTATCTCGCCATTGACGCAAAGAAGAAGATGAGTGACGCAGAAATTGACTCCCAGCTAGCGTAGGCGTCTTCCACCCTCGTCTACTTCATTGAGCTTAGTAAGTGGGATAGTACATTCATCCTAGCAGGTCACAAGACGATTGCGGTCACTCTTGGCTGGCTTCTCTATGAGCTGAGTCGTCATCCTGACGTTCAAACGACAGTACGCGAGGAGATAGCCATAGCTAAATCAAATGCTCCTGGGGCGCTTACTTGGGACGATTACGATGCGATGGTTTGGCTCAACGCTGTTATTAAAGTGCGACATCGTTTTATAATATTGTGAGGTGTAATTGACGACGATTGGCCCAATCACAGGAAGTTCTCCGGTACCATCCTCTTGTGTATAGCCTCCTTCGTGAAGCGTCTCAGGACGAAGTCCTGCCGCTAGCTGAGCCTATCATCACCTCAGATGGCCAACCATGTTCAGAAATCCCTATTTCGAAGGGTCAAGTTATCTCCGCCTCTGTGTACACCTATAATCGGCGAGTTCAGTCTGATTATATCCAGGGCAGCCTTGTGATTAGTTTTTACTAGCCTTCCATCGGTTTGGGGCGATGATGCTGCAGAATGGAATCCTTGCCGGTTCCTTGAAGATCGTGGGATGAAACAGGAATATCTTGGGGCCTATGCGAATTTGTAAGATCGTGTCTCTGGTGCAAATGTACGAGACCGCTAATTCCGTCCCTTGATAGGATGACTTTCAGTAAGAACAACGTGTCTTCGTTTGAGAAGCTTTGTTGATTACCTCACAATTTTAACAACAGGCGGTGGTCTTCGTGGGTGTCTTGGGTGAGTATTAATGCCTCAGAAGCGATGGATCAACCTTAACTGCAACTATCTTGTATCAATAGATGGCGATTCGCGTGAGCATTGACGAGCTAACTAATTGATTCGGCACTCACTACTTAACAGCGTCATGGAGATGCAATCAGTGGTCACAGAACTTCTCAGTAATTTTGAATTCAGCATTCCGAAGGGAGCACCGGAGTTGCAGCATGGTCCCGCAGATCCTGCTTTGGTCCCTATCGTTCCTGGGAAAGCGGATGAAGGACCGCAGGTACCACTGTTTGTGATCCCTCTCAATAAGCAGATCTGACTATTGGGACGCTGGCTCTAATGATACTTGTGACGTATGTTTACCAGAATCGGCATACTATTCCTCCAATGGAGGCGGCCTATAATCCATCTACAATATCCGCGACTCTGATACCCGATAACAACGCCAAAAATTAAGGAGCCGAATGATGCTGGAAGAAGGTCATCGAGCCTTGTTTTGTGTAATGCGGGCCCAATATCTTACAGACGAGACTCGCATATCTAGCAGGGAATCTCTGAAAGGCAAACCTTGAATTTAGACGACTAACGACAAAATTAGAACTCATCCATACCAGAAGAACACAATAAATTCATACCCCAGCACACGGCACGCCATGGCAGAGCTGCGAATTTTGTGCCGGTACCAATACCAATCCCTGTAGCGGCGGTTTTACGCCGGTCCCTTTACTTGCTATTTTTCGTAGAGCCTGCACTGCTGTTAGTGAGCAAGAAGAATTCTGCGTGGTCGCCTGCGTGGCTGCGTGGCTGCGTGGTTGATGTGATCAGCGTGGTTGACAAATCACAGGGGTAGTCAACCTCCCATCAAACATCGCTCGATGGGGGATGTGTCGGGGACTTGCCATGCTGATGCTGTGGTTCCTCTCTCTGTGTTCGAAAGAAACACCATCTCCCTGTGGTGCGGTGGACATCAAGAGATATGTATCCCACCTATGAATATCAGACACCAGTTTCAGCCTGCAAATATGGAGGGAAAAGATGAGACGGCGCTTGGAGCACGAAGAAACACTACGTGCAGGGTCGCCGTTAGCAATCCAGAAAAGGAAAGTGAATGCTCGATAGGCGAAATCCTTCTTTCTCTACACTTCTTAGGGACTAGACTGAGGAAAACCAAATATAATTCATTAAGAAATCTGACTCGACCCGCGTGGCACAGTAATGAATTGTCAACCTCACAAATGAAGCGGTATATCATTGGATTTGTTTTGACGTACTGCTGATCGTGCAGAGCGTTACAACAATTCTTCATGTGAGAATTAGAAAGCGATCAGGCGCAATAGATTGTGGAGTTCCGATCGGCGAATTTCCCAGAAGGAGAAATATTAGCAAAGGAATGAGGGACACAATTCTCATGTTATAGATAATTTCCTTGATGTTCGACTCCGTGTTCATCATGGATGGACGGTACAGCAATGAGGGTACACATATTAGGGGCTGCATGACAAGAACGTTAGTACGCAATAAAATAGCTCACGTCAAAACAGTGTGAACAAGAAAGACGTTGACCACCGCGATACAAATCGTACACTGCGTTCAGTCAAAGATCATATTCAGCCATATCAGCTTAAGATCGCATGATTTCATAGAAACATATATTCAGGCCAAAGATCTGAAAATAACTGACGCTCGTGACGGCCATACTAAGTCGAAAGAACTTGCGGTCATACATGGCCTATCACAGAAGACTACGTTCTGTTACGCAGCACAACGTTGATTCTGGTTTTTTGACCCTGTTTTGAACACTGCGATGATGGCAAAACGTACGCAGCATGACTTCGCGTAGTGATTTGCGTATAGGCTCCGTCATCCAAAGTCAGCTGCATCAAGTACAGTAGCGAGTAAGCTCTCAAAGCGACCATTGCTCATCGGGTAGAAATCAACCCTTAGTGTCTCACGGCCATTACAATGACCCTATCAGTGTGCAGGGATGACTTATGTTCATCCAAGGAGACAGCGTAAGTGTATTTTCCTTTCTACTCCTGTCGCCTTGGCTTGTCCGGTTCAGTTCTCTCTATAACGACAGCTCTTTATCGCCCACCAACCGGGCGAAATGAATACACTGCCCGTTTTCCTAGATTTCCTTACCATTGGTCGTCAGAGTTTCCACCTATTTCTTTATAGGCAGATAGACAGCACGGACGAAGACTTGGTCTATGACCACACTTATCGACGTCCTCGTTCACGGGGAACGAAAGGCTATGGCTAGCAGGCCAGTGGCCTATCGATTTTGGTTTGCTCAGTTAACGAGCTTCCAGTATATCACGGTGATGGCTACTCTTTTCCTCGCAGAGTAGTAGTCCCGTTGAAACTACCGGTGCATTTTCGTCCTTGGAGCTTACTCGGTGTGCCTTCCTATTCGAGCTGTGAACTTATGCAGGTGAGGATAACTACCTTGTACAGCGTATTCTGCGACTTATTGCTACCCTTTTTATCGCAATGCCATTGGAAAATGAGTTTTTCAGGAGAGACGTAGTTCGTAGAGGTAAAGATTATGAAGAAATCTCGTTAACACAACGATACCATGTACGCATTGTCCCGTCATGATAAATACATTTGTCTCCTTTACATGTCAGTTAGTAAGGCCTCGTTAACGCGAGCTGCATTCGGACGTCGGTCCGACTTGTATGCCATGCATTGCTGTATGATATTCCAAAGCCCATCAGAGGAGATTTCATCGGGCCGTGGATAAGTATATTTCCTATTGCGTATGGCGCTTGAAACAGCATTCCTAGGAACTTGGGGAAAGGGAACCTTGAGAATGTATATCTGTGGTCGGGACTTGAATCTCCGGGTGACGGTGCATACAAGACCCGCATACCTCGATGATTGTGCAGCCAAGTACATAAATATCTCTTCCTGGTAGAAATTCCTGATAGGTTATCTTCGGGGCGTACACCTGTAATTCGGGACACAACAACCGCGATGAGTTCTGCGACGAGGTGTTGTGGGAAGGAACATTCGTAGCGACAATTACTGAGGCTCCGAAGTCGGCCAAACAGCAGAGACCGTTATCGTTGACAATAATATTGGTCTAAAAGTATCGCTTCGCATGTATTATAACCTAGGGAGTGGTTTACCAACCCCGCGTATATCCCTATGAATAACTTTGGGATACAAGCCGTGAATAAACTCGACCGCTATAGCGATTTCACGAATCTATGATCAATGGTTATGAATAGCATGTGCAATCAAGGTAAGCGTACACATTTAAGACGGTCTGTATCTGGATGTTTCTCCAAGTCATGAAGGACGTTGTCATTGTCCATCCAAGGAGATATAAGACAGTATTTCTCTGGTATAGTTAGGGTGTCGACGCTAATAAAAGGAAGAATATTATCGTGGCGTAGCTGCTTCCATACAATTGTCTCACGGCACATTACCTGAGACGGAGATGTCTCAGATATGTGCAGCGACTTCGACATTACTCTCACCTGCAGGAATGTCTGCTTGTCACCATCCCCCATTCCGAATGTCCTGAATGATTTGATACAGACTTGTTTCTCATCCATGATTCCTTTATACCCATCCTGCAGAACTCGTCAATACTAAACTCAAGCCTTTTGAAGATCTCTGCTTACTGCGGAAGAGCCACCATTAATGGCAATAAGGACTGGGCTGGCCGGATCCTTGACGATCTCAATCGCTTTGCTAATCCTCACGGATTCCGGAAATATATCTCTCGCCTTACTGAAAGCACGAAGACATTTCAAGCATACAGTGAAATGGTGTGTCCTTGAATGAGTAACATCTACTTCCTGTACCATAGTCAGCGAGTATGCATACTAGCTAAAGAGCCAGGGATACCTCCTGCAGGACATTCATCACACTCTCTTGTACCGCTGACTTCGGAACTAGATCGATGTCCTTCCAAGGCGCCAAGGCGGAGGGTAGAATACCACGAATATTATTGTGAAGTGCATCTTTTCCGAAGTCGAGCAAAAGAGTCTCCCACCCGGAGGCTTCACGAAGTAGCATCGACGCAAACATTATGAACAAAGATAGAGAGATCAAATGTTTCGTTGATGATAAAGTCTGGTACGCTACGTTGCCACTATGCATGAAGTTGTGCGACACGGTGAGTGGAATTTTACGCGATTCAAGTGTAGACAAGTGACCTTGTGAATTAGAAGTTGGTGCTCGTGAGCTGGCGACAGAGATCTGAGGCTGAATTCCGTCTCTCCTTTATAGATTGCGAAGGATCAATAAATGAACGAATGCAGAGAGCACAAATATAAAATAGCTTAGGAGATGTGATTGATGGAAATGTTTGTGCTGAATATTCTCTGACGGTCCGTACGGGCATAAGGCTTATCTCCTAGTGATTTTGAAAATAAAGAAGCGCTGACTCTGAAATCGTGAACTGCAGGCTAGAGGGCATGTTCTATCGAATGAATAAATGTAAAGGGACCGCATCGAACCTACGGTAACGGCTAACACATTCTGAAAAGGAATCAGGTCAGTGGGATTTATAGCACCATAAAGATACTAGCATTTAAGGGCCATCGCATTCGAGTGGCATGATCTGAGTCCTAATCTCTCTGTATCTGTCCTATCTTTATTGTATCCTATCCCAGCCGCTATTTTGTCACTCACGAGTTCAGTAATGATGATGGTGAAGGCCAAACATGGGTAAGAGGACGAACATGGATCGATAGTTGGGGTAAGTCGTCATAAATATACAGCGAGCTGGTGAGATTCCTCGCGGGCAGCAGCATCTGCACTCATCGTTGTCAACGACGACGGCGACACAGTCTTTGGCGCGTTCATAGCGGACGGAATACGGCAAAGCAGGGGACAAGGTTACTATGGCAGCGGAGAATCGTACGTTTCCCTTCCTTCCCCTCCTTCCCAACTAACATGTCATCTAGATTCCTATGGCGGTACTCTAACACCAGGCTCTCGGTATACAAATCCACGGGGAGGAACGACTACATCACACTCTGCGAGCAAGACTCTGAGCTTTGGAGGCGGGGTCGGATCGTATGGGCTATACGTTGACAAGAGCTTGCTGGCGGGATCGTCGGCACGGTGTCTGACGCTTGGGAATGATATACTGTGCTCGCCGGGGAGGATGCGTGCGGGAGGAGCGGTGCCGTTTGAGTGTGTGGGCTTGGAAGTTTGGCGCGTAGGGTAGATCAATCTAATGCTGATTTCAATGTGTGATATCCTCTCTGTCCTGGATTCTTCTGAATGCCTCTTCGTCATTCATTGTAAGGGACATCTTTTGTTGTTGCACCAGAGTATAGTGGTTAATACTCCTCGCCTCCGATTCATAGAGGTTCTATTCCTCCTTGCGTACATGTTCCGTGTCGTTGACATGTTTTTATGCCCGCCGTTCTACGTAGTAATCTCAAGGGAACATCAGAGATCGACGGTGCTTTGTTCAGCTAGTAAAAAGTATTGACTTCACAAGAGACGAACTTGGAGAGGAGGAGTCGAACCTCGAGTGCTGGGCAGTACCACTACTAACTGCTGCGCTACCCATGTCCACACAGAAGGAGTACTACTCATTATTCTGAGCTCGAGAAATACCTGTACGTATCTCGGAACGGTCCCCCTCAGGACAAACGAAAGGGAAAATTTAAATAAATGAAAAAAAAACCACACGAATCCTCTTTATTCCATTGACGCATTGATCGAGAACCAGACTCTGCTTGGAACAAAAAAAAATTGGCAAGGTGGCTGCCTCCCCCAGACGTATTTGATTGGGAGTGCGCGCGCCCCCAGGGAGGAACCCCGGTATGCTTGACCGGGCGTCGATTCTCTCCTTCTTCTCTCTATATGCTACAACCAAGGTTCCATGATCGAAATTTCCCTCCCACTGATGGGGAGCTAAGAAAAACAAGAGAAACCAAGGAAATAAAAGAGCTACATTTTTCATTCTACAGATTTGGATATGAGGAATCGAACCCCTTGGCCGGAGAAGCCATTTCGCTTGAGCCATACCCAAGTACACGGATCTATATCCCGGATTCAGAGCATGACGAATAATCCCTACTTACTCTGCCTTTCCCGAGAGCTTGAATTTACACCGCCACTACCACCAGAAATCGATGAGAGAAGCCTCCGAGGCATTGAGTGTATTTCCTTGCCGACGATCAGAATTCTCTAACCCACTGCAAACGAACGGGCTTCCTCCCGAAAAAAGAAATGAGGACTCGCTTGGGGATGTGAGGCTTCGATCTGGGGATTTTTGAGTTTTGTAACTGACGAAAAATTAGAACGAATGATAAAACGTGTGCAGGGGATTTTCCCGTTCAAATCAGAGCTTCCAACTATAGCCGAGAAAAAAATCCTAAATGGGGTTCGCAGTAGTAAGCTGTTGTCTAGCCTATAGACAAAACTGACGGTGTGCCGGGGAACAAGTTAAATGATTCAGTATTCAGGTAAAGAACTAACCCTAGATAACAGTGTATAAGCCCTATCCTTGCTCGCCGCTTCGATAATGCATTCACAGAGAAAGGTAGGGATGACGACTTACTCAGAGACCGAACGCACGAGAGACTCAAATGCACCTTCAAGCAATATCCTCAGCCGTTCATAGCCTCTATTAATATGAATATCGATACCTTCGACTGGCGATGCACTGTTTACTAGCACAAGAAGCGAAGCAGTAAAACATAGTTTTGATTTCCCCAGAGACACAAAGACGGACTAACTACGAACTGTGACGTGGAAACGGTAACGTATTTGCCCCCGAGTCATCCCTGTAATTGAAAGCGTGGCACCAGAAGTGTTACGCAACCTAGTTTCCACTCGACGGTTTCCACAGAGTATGGGCATGGTGATGAAATAGAGGACCGAGGCCGGCGGTGGACGTGGCGAGAGGAATATGTTCATCCATCGTGTGGGAGACGGGTAATGCATGATGGGACGTATGACGTAGAGGCTATTGGTGGTGCAGGCGTTAGCTGCAGAGAGAGTCGACGCGTGCGCGGGCGTGGAACAACGGTGGAGTCGCTACTTGAGGTGTTGGAGGTGAAAATGTCTTCATCTAATGACGGCACCATCTCCGCGCAGTAGCTCGTCCAACAGGGTGCGCGATTAGCCTCTTTGAAGAAGGCGGGAGTCGTACTTGGCTCCGTATCTATAGGCGAGAATGGCGCATTCGCCAGCAGGTCCTGGGAAAGAGGGCTGTCGTCTGGGGAGCGGGACGAGGCGGAATATTGGTGGGAGATGCCCGAGGCGTGGGTGGCGAGAACAGTGGCGAATCTGTCGATCCATTCTTCAGTGTCTTTTTGAAGTTCTCGTCAAGAGTCTGAGTAAGGATCCTGTGGGCTACATAATAGATAACTAGTAAGCGGCGCATCTTTGATTGAACTTCCGCCTTTATATCGACTTGATACCCGGTACCGTTATGCGGGGTGAAGTTGCCGTCCTGGATCACGAACTGCAGCATACTAATTATATCAATTATGAGAATGGCATCGCCAGAGAAAGGAAAGTTGACTCACATCAGGAATTATACGATGGAAGCCATAGCTAGAATATCTAAAGCCTTGCTCTACCATCGCCAGCTCCCCGAAATTCTTCGCCGTCTTAAGAACAACATCAACGTACAGCTTGAATACATTATGTCCTGCAGGGTTTAAAATGTCGAACTTTCCTATTCATGATTAGGCCCTATGCTGCCCTATCGTATGCCGCTCACTTACTAAAAGGTTTGCGCTACGTAAACAGAGTTATTCCTCCCTGGTATTGTACAGACCGAGAGCTTGCCGTCGGAAAACCGCCATAGAAAGCTGAAAACGATGAGCATAGCCTCGGAAAGAAGGAAGGAAACGTACGACTCTGCGTTGCCACAGTAATCCCTACCCCTGCTCTGCCGTATTCCGTCTGCTACAAACGCGCCAAACACAGTGTCGCCATCGTTCGTGACAACGGCGAGTGCACCAATGGACTTGGTCTACTCCGACCGTGTATATAGCATGGTGAGGGAAATGTCGTGCTGGTCCAGGAATTAAAGGAGGGTCCGTGTGTGAGACAGCGGCGAAAGAGCAGGAAGATGTGGCAGGATCCGCATACATTCTGCTTATTCGCCAGCTCCATCTTCAGATCCTTCGAGAATCATTTATCCCAGTTGTAGCCCTCCCCGTGATACCCCCGGGGGCCGGTGCATCAATCGGAGGAATGAATACCATACATGAGATCTCCGAAGTACTACCATGTAGTGCGAACGGAGTCTCGTGCGATATTTCGACTGGAACGACCGAGTATCGACGTGGTGGCTCGACGTGGCGATGAAAGAGAAAATCGAGACTGGCGCATGCAGAGGGAGAGGCTGGCAGGAGAAATGTCTTCATGTGATGAGAGTGTCTGCGGGTGTGCGAGGTGTGATGAGGTGGATGACATCGTTGCGTAGTGGCTCGTGCAAAACATCACACTTATTCCGCTTCTGTGCGCATTTCGCCTCCTTGAAGACGTGTTGGGACCATTGACGCGGTCCGGTTCATCCGTGATCACTTGTACATTCCGGCAGGACTTCCGTACTTCTCCGCCTGGTTCGTAGCTAGCACCGCGACTATCACTAGCATTCCCCATTCTCTCTCTTGGACCTAGCGAGATGGTCCCAGTGTGGCTCGTAGCCACAGGCGAGAATGGTGCAGTCGCTTGCGGGTCCAAGTAGAGCGGGATTGTCGTCTGGAGAGCGGGGTGAGTCGAACTGGGGGAGTGGAGGCAGTGTTGGAAGGGCGTTGACCCAAAGCCGTAAGTCGCTACCCTGACTTTCCGACTAGCCCGAGGCAAGTCCGAAAGTCATTTTTTGACCTGACTTTCTCACAGCCACAGAATGTCTTCACCTGATGTTGTCCCTACCATAACGGGAGGGCACTGCACAGCCATCGCGGACGGACGACTTCGGTTTGACATCGGTAAAGAAACCGGAAAAACATGCTGGTCTAGGCTGGCTTTGCGGGGCCGTGAGAAAAGGTCAGGTCAAAAAGTGCCCTGCCTTTGACCGACTTGTGACTTTCCCCGGACTTTGTGACTAGTCGGTAACCGGCACAACACTGAGTGGAGGCGGACTAAGCCCAAAGTATGGGCAGCGTGGTGAATCTGCCGATCCACTCTTCAATGTCTCGCACAGGTATTGATGACGCGATGACGACTGTGTAGCTTTCAACACACGCCTACTCAGGCCTCACAAGTCGCAAGACAACGCGCCTTAGGTACCCAGTCCAAACCAACCACCTGTCTCGGTCCCTCCTTAGTCGCGTAGCATTGAGCTTGTTCTAAGCCTAAACGTCTTTCAATGAGGTTATACGCGCACTAGAATGGACGCACCCTTGCTTCGATGCTAGTAATGGAACCATCTCCTTGCAACCATGAGCTGATAAGGGCCAATGCGGCATCAATGCGTGAATGCCACGAAACCGTGGAAAGTGCTAAACAGATCCGCCGTATTTTCGTTTGGACAGGCACAAGATTCGTGTACTCGATGGCGGCGATGCTTGTGTACCCTTGTTTGCCGCCTCTGATTGCCAAGGAGAATCCGGATCTCGGGCCAGCGCGACTTTTACTTGGATTTCATTATCGCCGGCCGCGACCAAGCCGCGACTCACTCCTGGGGTTCTCGTCTAATCTTCAAGAGTTCTTCTCATCGTAACCAATCCACTCGACGCAGGAGGCCTCCATGCTCGACCATCTCTACGCTCGTTGTTCAAGGCGCTGCCTGGATCTCCGAACTTTAGATTTTTAACATACTACGACATACTTGCATTGCGAGAATTCCACCCTCCACATCTCTCTTATTCACCCTCCCTTCCATTTCCTCCTTTCCTCAAGCCGTGAATTATTGGTTGGCATTTCCTCTCACTCGACCTCTATTTCTTTCTTCGACACATCTCTATCTGTTTTCTGTACCTGGTTCTCAGCATTTTACCAATCATATTAGCGCTCGGCTGCTTTCTCGCCGTAGTACAACGTTGCTTCCAGATCTATCAGTGTTTTCTCCCGACTCAGAAATCGACAAACCTGCTTGGTGTAAGAGGGGCAATCTACACGTATCCTAATCGGTTTTTCGAGCTATATATTCACTCTCATTCTGCTCACCAAATCTCCTACCTTTACCTTTACTATATAAAGCGCATTCCCTCCCCCAAACGCTACTTCGGCTCAACGGAATAATACCGGAGTGTAGTAGTTCCTCCAATTCCGTGCAGGGTAGATGAGGTCTCCTTTTCCATGCGCTTATTCTGGTCTCCTCGCTCTCTGTGCGAGGAGCGACGGATATACAGTTCAAATTGAAGGCCGTTTCTATTTGTATTATCCGGGAGAAGCGAGAGATGAGATTCACCAAGCCTCTCTATAAACGAGAATGTGCCTACCCACCTTCGCGAATCGCTACTCAGAATCCTTACCCAAGCTCCGGAACATGTTAATTCTTGGCTGTGTGCGGTTTATTCCCAGTGTGAATGTTTCAAAGTTCACTGGTGTCTGCTTTTCGTCTATTGTTTCCCCAACCTGCCTCTCGTGTGGCCCAAGAGCCATCTCTATGCTGTGCTACGTCTCTTCTCGGAAGCGCTGGGTCCGACTCGCTGGGTCCAAGCAGGAGAATGAGGCATAACTAGTGATAGTTGCCGTATATGACTGCGAACAACGGAAAAGTACGGCAATCCTGCCGTAATGTGCAGGTGGTCGCAGAAAATCCGGACTGGGTCGCTACGCGTTAAGTGCTTAAGTTTTTAAGATTAGGCGCTGGCGCTGAGGCACTGCGCCGCTTCTATTACGTCACCTCTCCATTTTTAGGTGTTCCTTCTTCTCATCCAAAGGCAACGACCTCCCGCCCCCTTTTCTTCACAAAGCTCTCCGTCCTACGATTGAAAGCTAATGGATTCTACTACAACAAGAGACTAAATGATCTGCACGGATGACAATATCTCAGTTTTAGTTTGTAGGTCAGACGTCACTTGCTACGACGTGCGTATCCACATCTCGAAGACGTTGTCCCTATTCATACTCAATTTCACCGTTGTCAACTTCCACCTACTGTAGGAATTGGTTCTTTTCCGCCAAGACGTTCTATGCCGTTTCCCTCACGTGGACGCACACTCTGGCGTAGTCATGCAAAGACACCAATTGGTCATTTATGGCGGCCAACATATCGATATTTCACCTGCTTCGTGCCTGGAGACCAGTCCTCAAATTCACAGCATGAAAGCCATCTTTCGTAATTCATGATTTATCGCTCCCGGTCCTATCAGCTAAAGTGAAACTCGCAGGACCAACTAAAAAAGATGAATCATTGACACTTGTTCGGGTCCAAATCTTCAGCGGAGAATTGCTATCTGTGATTCTCCCTCGCTTTGCCTGGGTCGCTCAGCTAGTAGACATCATGGGAGACGCCGAACGCACAGAACAAGGAGGGATCTCGAAAATGACTTTTTCACCACAAAAAGATCGAGCACCTCGCCGCTCCTCTTCATCTCGACATCGCCACTCCCCGCGCCACCGATAGCCTCTACGTCATAAGTCTCATCATCCGTAACCCACTCCCAGATGCCTTCATCAAGATTGATGAAAGTTAGCACTTTCCTCCACCCTCGTCCTCTGCACGCGAAAATCTCTATTCTGTCCTTGATCACTACATCGCCACCACGTCCACACTCGGTCGTTCCCAGTCGAGGTATCACACGCAGAGATGTGTACATCCCTCTTAGTGATGCACCTAAGTATTGCAGGGAGGGTATAAATGCGATAAGGGTCTCTCAAAGGATTTGGAGACGGGTCGCGAATAACGAGAATTGATGAGAACTGGCGCCATCTGCTTCTCCGAGAGGAAGATGAGCGAAATGAAGTTGATGGCGAGGAGATACGGCACTGTGCGGGTGCTGGGGCCAGTGCTAGGGAATTGGGTAAGAATCACCCTTCCTTCTCTATGATGGCGATCTGGCTGTATGCAGATCCGGCCATACCTCCCTACTCTCTCGCAGCTGCCTCATACGTGGACGCTCCTGTATTCCCTCGAATAGGAAGGCATATCCCTCAACCCTCAATTCCCTCTAATCACGGTCTGAGCAGACCAGGTCTGCTGGTGCACTCGTAGTCAAGAACGACGCGTTTGGTGCGTTTGTAGCCGACGGAGTACGGCAGAGTAGGGGAAGAGGTTGCTATGGTAGCGAAGAATCATTCTCTTCCTTTCACGACTGCTTAGGTACCATTCTGTCCAGATGCCTGACTTTGGATATGTTCGCCGGGGAGGATGCGAGCTGGAGGAACTGTGCCATCTGAGTTGGGTTGGAAGTGTGGCGCATCCAAGTATCGTCATTGGGAAGTGCTCCCTACTGGTACCGCGTTCGGACTGAGCGGATGCTAATTTGTCCGTAGAATCACCGTTCAGACCCAGGATTGTCATGACTCGGTATTTTTTCTTCGAGAGAACACCAAAGGTTCTCCATTTGCTAGTCGGAATGTCAACTCGGAATTCTCAATTGTAGTAAATCCGCCGTTGGGGATTTACAATGATGTATCATTGATCTGCTGGAATTAAGTTAAAAATCGTATGCTATAACATTGGTACATCAAAAAATTACTCTAAAATAGGGCGAAAAGGCTTGCATGAATACCCCCAAAAGTTCGAGGTTCGGACAGGGTGCTCCCTTTGACCCGGTCCTTACCTGAACCTGTGGGTTCGGTTCTGGTTCGGACCGCAACCAGCCCAGCGGGAAAACGAAAAATGTGCACGGCTGTATGTGGTACCGAAGGAAGACAAATCAAGTAAGTAAAAGTCCGTTTATGGTCGTGCTAACTCGAACCCTAAAGTATCCTATTGGTAGGCATTCTACAGGAAGTATTTCACCGTGGTGAGACCGATGTGCTCCTGTCATAATCTCAGTGAACGATATGTCATTTATAAGTGATCGAAGACGTACATGTCATCAATGTTCAATCGGACCTCTCCGGCACTGGGACGGTCCTTTGGCTGTAGTGACATGCATTGCTCGACGAGTTTCCATAATTCGTCCGAAGGAAATACTTCTAGGGATGGTCGTGGGTGTCGCTCACCACTATATATACGATACAAAATTGCTGCAGGTCGAATGTGAGAAAATGGAGCCTTAAGTGTGAATATCTGTATTTCAACCTAAGTAACACGTCATGCTAGGGAATATTGTCACTGTACCTCGATAATTGTGCATCCAAACGCATAGATATCTCGTCCAGGTAAGAGTTCTTTATCGAACGACATTGGGTCATATACCTGCAACTCCGGAGCAAGCCATCGTATCGAATTTTGGGACATAGTATTGCATGAAGGGGCTTCCGTAGCCATGCTTATAGTGGATCCGAAGTCGGCTAAGCAGCAATGAAGATCATCGCTGACGAGAACATTGCACTATAATCGAGGTCAGATTTAGGTGGCTCACATATGCACGACGCGAATGGCTTACGCCACGTATGTCTCCATGAACAACCTGCGGGTCTAAATCGTGCAAAAACTCAATCGCACGAGCTATCTCACTGACCTACTCAAGGACGTTAGCGTTCAGGCAGGCACAAGCCGTCACAACGTACGCATTTCAACCGATCATGGTCCGGATGAGATTCCAAGTAGTTGACGATGTTTCCGTTTTTCATCCAAGGTGATATGAGGCAATATCTTGGCATGAAGTACTCCGCATCTATTCCACAAAACGGAAGGATATTTTCATGGTGTAGTTGCCTCCACACCAGAGCTTCTCGACATAGATCCTGGAAACTATGGATGGTATGCTCGCTCACATTTGATTCGAAGCGGATTTAATAGTACCTTCAGACATTCATCCTCCTGACACTTTGACCAGCCAAATGTGCGGAGGACTTTCAGGCACACGGCCTTCCCATCCATATCACCTAGCCAGATGTCCTGCATTGATCAATTCATGCCCAGGCGAAAGTAAACAGTGCACGTACGGAGTGACCTCCCCCCGTGAAGGGGTAATTTCCCCTCGTCGTTATGTGATGACGTAGAAATGAATCAGGGAAGGTGTTCCTCGCCCTACTAAGCGCAAGTAGACATTTTACGCTCACGGTATAACTTGTTTCGTTGGGATTAGTTGCATCCACCACCTATCAGGATGAAAGGAGTTAGAATTTGGGTTAAATTCCGACGAGAACAAACGCACTTTCTGTATAACATTCATTACAGGTATCACCATAGACGGAGGTACAGCGTTGATCTCCCTCCACGGCTTGGCTTCTGCATAGCTAAGGATTTTTCGGATATTTTCTTCGAATGCCCCATCGACGGCATTCCTTGTGAGAATGTCCCAAGATGCGTAGGCTGGTGTAGGAAGTGACATCGTGTCCATGACGTCACTGTGGGGTGTCGAAGAGGGAGGTTCGTATCATTTATATACCTTACTCCATCGCAACCAGTGGAGGAATAGCTTCGGATTCGTCATATGGCGTTTCGATGGAGAATAGCGCTACATTTAATAGCGCTAGACTGAATAGAAAGGAGGCAGTGCCGAACACAGGTAACAAAGTTGCAGTGTTTGTCTCAAGCTGCAGATCTTAGCGCAGGGCCGTCAACAACTTGGGCCGATACTTACCGCGGGCTAACTTACTTAACACATCTATATCTACTGGCGCTTTGATGGGGCTAACGTTGACGGTCATACGCACAACTGGAGTTACGCAGGAGCGGAGTTCTCCCTGTCATTCCATCGTAACAGCATGGGCTTCTGACAGGCGTCTAATCTATCATTAGACCGACTTCGGACTCAACGCAGCTCGCAACGTTGAGCCGGACTGAGGCCCTGAAGCAAGATCACAAGCACCATCTGAATGGTCTGAATGCTAGTGCGCTTCTTGAGATCTTGGGTTTACCGTCCGATACCATGGGTTCCCACGCTGACTTAGCTGCCATGCTGTGCACTTAGCTGCCAATGCTGTGCACTTACCTGCCATTGCCGTTTCGGGATTGATAGCTTATTCTTTTCTTTTGGCTTTGCCTCACGTCTCATAAATCTCATACTCTTTGTAGCTTTGTATTTAAGTACTATGAGCTGTACTGAGCTCACCAAAAATATGAAAAATATGAATCTCTCGAGTCATGAATGAAACAATGTTATCTATCCATGCTTTGTCAGCGGACTTACCTGCCACCGGTCGAATCGGTCCGAGATTTACCTGCCACTTACCTGCCACCCCCTTCGTTTTTGTCTTTGCGCCGATTCCTCACAGCTCATTTGCTCCTACAACTATTCTCTGATACACCATACATATATACTGCAGGATTCACAATTTTTCGACCTGTTTTTGAGCGTGTACAATGAATATTTTGCACCTACTTTTCTCCCTTTTTTCGTTTTCCTTTCTTGCATTTCTTGATACTCTTTTTGAGTGCACAAGCTACTTACATCATATGCATACATCAGAACACGACTTACTGGTGCTGTATTTTCAGCATTTTGGTATAAATTATGTGTTCGACGCTTGTTTTGAGCCCTTAAGATCATAAGAAATTGATACAATGTCAGGCGCGCGCAGCGCGGAAAAATAACACGGAACGGTTACATCTACAAAATAGTAATAGCTTTAGCATAATGATGAAGGGGTGAGAGCTTTCTGGATTTTTCTTTTCTCTTTCTTTTTTCTTCCAAATTCGGATGAAAACACCCAGTGTATTGGACGGAAAACCAGATCTTGTCCTCCTTACTGCATATGGAGACATCGGACCGTTCCACGTGAGCGGAGTTACAAAATGAAGGGCAGAGATCTCACTGAAACGTCTGGGGCATTTGGGCTCGATATCACCCCTCCTGCTGTACGGTAGGGCGCGTTGCATGAGGTATTATACTCATTGTACGGGTATGGCTACGGTTTGGAGGATAAATTTTGCATGCATCGTTCTGATGCAAGTCCTGCCTCAATTCAATTCCGCTGCACGTGGCTACACGTGCGCCCGCCAGAACAGACGGGGACGAGACTACCTGAAACAAGTTCTGCAACTATTCCAAAAGGAAAAAAGCCATCAGCACTGCATGGAGAATCCAATATTTTGGCTTAAAATATTGAATTCTATAACTATTTATTTTTTCCAACATCTAAGCTGGAATATCAAAAGATTATTTTAAATATTATTTTAATATTCTTGTTTATTGAAAAAATATTGGAAATTTCTCAAATATCACAAATATATTGAAACTATTATCTCAATATTTCAGGGCAACATATTGAAAAAATAAATAGTTATAGAATTCAATATTTTAAACCAAGATATTGAATTCTCCATGCAGTGCAGGGGATTGAGGTCCGCTGAATAAAATTACGTAAGTCCAGAATATTCCTACGCATTCTGACGCTGTTTATTTGCTGTTTATGGATGTTTTGGGCAATTCCGTGTCGATGATGTCCCGTATCAAGCTTTATAGGCATAACCGGGGGTCCTCCATCAGAGCACATCGCAGTATTTTCATGCATGTCGACGTTGCTGTTGAGAAGGTCTGCCTAACGTGAACACGTGTACTAACTTTGATCATCGAGCCTTCTCAAGCTAGCCGTTAGTGGTCGACTGTTTGTCATAACCCGTGCCACCCGTATGATGCTAGATCATAATCTCAGGCCTGACTTTCGATGAAGCATTCCCCAGGAACCTTCTATTCCTTTTTTTTTTTACCAATATTATTGAGCTAACAGAAACCAACGCACAACATAGAATGAGACGGAGAACATTCGCAGCTAGGTGGCAACTATTTTACGCGAGTCCAAATAGATTTCAATACAATCTGTCTCCTTCTACGTTGGGAAAGGTGCCAGGATTTTGGCTCAGTCAAACACTTCGGCGCTTCCTTGGTACGGATGTGCTTGAATTTTGATTCGCGCAAAATAGTCACCACTTAGCGGTGATAAGTACTAGGAATAGAAGTGCACCATTCGTGCTGTCGAAGCGTTAAAATTGGATTTGATACTTTTCAGATACACAGAGTCTAGAGAACACCAGTTTTCATGTTTCCGAACAACACGTATTAACAGACCCTTAGTCCTGTGACACACCCTTCGTGGTAGGCTCAAACTGGGTCCTGGCTTTTGGATATAATATTTGACGTACTCAGCATATTCCTTATCGACACTTCCGACTCGCTTCATACACAGTCTAGTGATGAGGCTACTGTAGTATTACAACTGGACCGTTCACCGGGTGTTATGCGTTATGTGTTAGGTTCACCCGGGTTCATGTTCAATAAGTACCAAGTGTGATGCATTATAGATTATAATATATGCTCATGTTCATGACCCAACTGGGACAATTCTATGCGACATCTCATGAAGGGGCACAAAATGTCCCAGGTGAAGCTTCCGGTAAATTGTATTCTAGACAGAAAAAAGGCATAAATTAGCTCAGTAATTCACCAGAAATCGCGCCAAAAAATCTGAGTAAATAGTGTCTACCCAGAAACATGTTCATGACCCAGCGTTACGCATTATATGATATGACTTTGGTTCAGTTCAGGGTGCCGCGTTATGCGTTATATGAACATCCGGTCGTAATACTACAGTAATAGACCCGGGCCCCAGAAGATTGTGCTAGCTCATCACCCTGATCGGAATTGCATCAGAAGGCGCAGATGTTGGATCATAAGTAGGCCTATGCTGTTAAATTATACGTAGAACAACAAACATAGAATAATAGATCATAATCAGACTCTGCAGCAAATGCAATTTTATACAAGCAAAGAATATATTTTCAATCGACCCGGTACTATTGAAAGCAATATGCAGCCGAAGATGTAGCAGCTTGAAATCGGTGTCCTATTGTACCTTATAAGATATGAGTATATTATTCGAGCTACTAGTGGTTGAGCGTGCCGTGGCCCATCAGAGGTGGTGTCGAGTCCCGACCCCAGATCATTTTCTACACCCCTACACGACCACGAGTGAAGAAACTCCAACCATACCTCAAGGCAAAAGCACATGATACTATGGTTCTCACTTTGACGACCTCGGGTGAGCACCGAGATCACCTTGTTTATTCAAATTTCTGAAGGGAAGCCAATCATGCTTCGAGGGCTGTTTTGTTTAGACAGCAGTATAATCTCGATGCGGTTGATGTCGAAATCTAATACCAGTGCCCTAGTGCATTATGTAAATTAAAGGGCAAAATTCAACAGCATTCCTGTGAATACCCATGAAAATCTCATTGCTTTCGCGTGCCTATCGTGTTCTTAGTTCTTATTTCATGATGTGTGCTAGAGTCGACCGTGAGAATCTTTCGCACGCATTCTGGGCCAATTTTCATAGAATGCCTATGACACTTTTGTATTCTCAACTCACGGCTGTGATTATCAGTGTACTATATCCATGCCTTATCCATGGTGCTAAGTGCTATCTATACATGAATTGTGGATGTGGTTCAAAGCCATTTTGCTCACAGCATGTTTCAGGGAGGCCAGCAGGCAGCTGCATCGCAGATGATGAAAGCCGATACCCAAAGAACGCGCCATAGTTAAAGCGCCTAATATCAGAATGCTGTAAAGCATTAGACTTCCCCGAATTTCGACCATAAAAAAGTCTATAGAGGACGTAACAGGAGTTATAGCGTAAAAAGACATGGCAACGCGAAAGCCGAGGACGGAGAAGAATCTTCTCCGGAGGACATCGAGTCGGATGTATGCTTTACCAGATAATAATAGTGGATCCGAGATGGCAGGGTGCATGAACCTTGAATGTGCTTTATTCTGGACCCCAGTAGAGCAATGGTGGCCTTTGACGCGTGCCTCTTACCACTTCTCCAATACGAAATGCCGCATAACGTGACGGTGTCTATTGCTAAGAATCCCCCCAACCCGATTAAAATCAAGAGTGCTGTTAGCTGTTACCGTGGGTTCGATGCGAGTTCTGTACATTTATTCATTAGATGCGGAATGTCCACCAGCCGGCAGTTCACAATTTCCGAGTCGGCGCTTCAGAATCCTTGGGAGATAAGCCTCATGTCGGTCGAGGGTAATCCACACAACCATTTCGATCAATCACGTCTCCTGAGCTATTTTCTATCGTCTCTCTCCGTTTTCAGTCATATATAGGTCCCTTTCAACCTATCAGGGAGGGAAGGAACTCATCTGCAGATCTCCTTCCCAACTCACGAGCACCATCTTCCAATTCACAAGGTCAGCTGGCTACACTTGAGTCACATACATTTGCACTGATCATATCACACAACTTGATGCTCAGTGACAACATAACGGACCAGATTTCCTCATCAATAGAACTTTCGAACACTCTTTCTCTGTGCATGATGTCTACGTCGACCGTAATGGACGTTACACCACCGCCTGAATCCTCCGGATGGGAGACTCTTTCACCCGACTTCGCGAAAGATGCACTTCACGAAAGATTCGTGGTATTCTTCGCTCTGCTCCGACGCCTTGGAAGGACATCGATCGTGTTCCGAAATTCACGGAGAAGCCCGCTGTGCAGCAGAGTGTGACGAATGTCCTGCAGGAAGTATTACGGACTCTTCGTTCATAAACATGGATATTCGCTGATGACGGTACAGGAACTGGATGGGACTGATTCAACGGAACAGTATTTCACTGTGTGCTTTAAATGTCTTTTTCGAAGGTACGACTACTTTCGAAGTCCCTGAACCACATCTGAGAAAGCTTCACCTCAGGTTTTGTGCCGTGAGACAGTGGTATGGAAACAGCTACACCACAAACATATTCCTCCTTTTATCGGTGTCGACCACATAACTATGCCACACGCACAGAGTCTTATATCTCCTTGCATGGACAACGGTAATGTCACACAATACCTGAAGAATCAACGTAATCCAGACCCCCTTAAACTTACATTCGTATGTTTTGTTAATTATGAGTCTTACCCCTGCATTCTCATAGTTGTAGCTCATAGATTCATGAAATTGCTGCAGCGATCGAGTTCATTCATAGCCTTGATCCCATAGTCGTTCATGGCGATATTCGTGGGGTATACGAACAACTTTTTATGGTTGTAATCTATGTAAACTTATATATATATGACAACATTATCGTCGACGACAAAGGTCACTGTTGTCTAGCAGACTTCGGAGCCTCCAGTATTGTGGCTACACACCTTCCCCCACAGCCACATGTCGTACAGCTCAACGTGGTGGCTGTGTCACGAACTACAGATGTACAATCAGACGACATATGTTCCGGATGATCTACCTGGCAGAGATATTTATGCACTTGGATGCACAGTCATCGAGGTATGTAGGTTTTGTATGCAGAAATATCCGGTGATTTACTCGCCGTCCACATATTTACACTCTCGAGGGTTTTCCGACCATTACACTGGGTGTTTTCACCTGAATTTGGAAGAAAAAAGAAGGAGAAAAGAAAAATCCGGAAGGCTCTCGCCCCTTCATCAGTATGCTAAAGCTATTACTATTTTGTACATGTAACCGTTCCATGTCATTTTTCCGCACTGCGCGCGCCTGAGATTGTATCAATTTCTCATGATCTTAGGGGCTCAAAACAAGTGTCGAGCGTGCAAGTTATACCAAATTGCTGAAAATACAGCACCAGTAAGTTGTGCTCCTATGTATACATATGATGCAAGTAGCTTGTGCACTCGAAAAGAGTATCAGGAAACACAAGAAAGGAAAACTAAAAAAGGAAGAAAAGTAGGTGCAAAATATTCATTATACATGCTCGAAAACAAGTCAAAAAATTGTGAATTCTGCAGTATATATGTATGATGTATTAGAGATTAGTTGGAGGAGCAAATGAGCTGTGAGGAATCGGCGCAAAGATAAAAACGAAGGGGTGGCAGGTATGTGGCAGGTAAGTCTCGGACCGGTATGACCGGTGGAAGGTAAGTCCACTGACAAAGCATGGACAGATAACATTGTTTCCTTCATAACTCGAGAGTGGCATATCCTTCAAGTTTTTGGTGAGTTCAGTACAGCTCATAGCACTCAAATACAAAGCTTCAGAGAGTATGAGACTTCTGAGACTTGAGGCGAAGCCAAAAGAAAAAAAATATGCTATCAATCCCGAAACGGCAATGGCAGGTAAGTGCACAGCATGGCAGGTAAGTTAGCATGGGAACCCAGTGTATTGATCGGTAAACCCGCTCGTGCCCTTTTACCACGTTCCTGGGACTGCTGTGTCACACGCCATATACAATAAGGAACTTACCTATCCACGGCCAGCTAAAATCTCTTCTGATCGGCTTCGGCAGCTCGTACAGCCATGCATGAAATACGAGCCAGAGCTGCGTCCTGATGCAGCCTACTTTAAGGTGGCCTTACTAGCTGACATGTAAAGGAGAGAAATGTATTTATTATGACAAGAGAATGCGAAATTGGTATCGTCATATTTATGAGAATCCGATTTTCACACTTACGATATACGTCTCGCCTGTGAAATAATTAATCAAATTCAGTGCGACATAAAAGCCAATCAAGAAGTCGCGGAATATACTGTACAACGCAGTTATCTCAGCTGCACATGCTCACATCTCAAATAGGAATGCCCACTTAGTAAAGCTTCGAAAACGACAATGCACCGGTGGTCCAAAGGAATTCCTCCACGAAGGTAAAGAGTTACCATCGCCGCGGTGCTTAGCATAGTGTTATAAAATTAGGCTTAACATTGTGCTACGCAACAGAGCGTAGGTATCTCTGATAGTATATGTCCGAATGCGAGGTTGGTTTTGATTGGAATCAGGGTTTGAGTGCGAGCACTGAGGTTTGACCTAAGAAATATTTAACACATGTGCAGAGCTGTTTAACATACAACGCACCTTCGGTACTCCATCACACCCGAGGATGCGTTCAGTACTTTGGTCGTAGGCATACCCGGCTTCTCGATCTCCGTCACAATATCGAAGCCTCCAACAACCTCTACAAAAGCGACATCGCGTCCATCCAACTAATGAAGAATCAATGTCAGAGTGAAATGTTGATGACTGGACGGACCTAGGTGGTTTTTATGGTGGTTCCGAAGAACTTTGTGGATGCTGAGAAATAACGCAGAAGCCTGGACTCGTGATCACACCCCTCAGAGCCGTTCGTATTGGCACCAGTATTTGGCATAGAGATAAGGACGGACATCGTAAGCTTCAGCTTGAAACTCTCGTCTACACTCTCAATAAGAGCCCATGAGCTACGTGACAGCAAAGCAGTAAACGGCGCACCTTTAAACTTCTCCCCGTAGATCGACTTGCCACGGGTACCGTTATGCGCTGTGAAGTCGACGCCTTAGAGCATAAACTGCAGGACACGAAGTATGAGAAGAGCGCCCCAGGAGAAACTAAAGCTGGCCACGTCAACAATTACAGCCAGTAAGCATATCGAAAGCCCTGCTATCCGGTTGAAAGCTCCCTGAAATTCTTCGCCGCCTTAGGAACGACAATGTCGTTCAGCCTAAAGACAATCCGTCCTGCAGGCGTTGGACCGATAGAAATATCGAACTTGGCCATACACTTTCCGATCGTATGCCGGTTACTCATGACAATGTTTGCCCTAAGATAAAGGTTTGATTCCTCCCTGTTATTTTGTAGATCGAGATCTTGCAGTCGGAATACCGCCATCGGAAGCTGAAAACAATGAGCATAACCTCGGAATGAAGGGAGGAAACGTACGGATCTGCGCTGCCATAGTAACTGACACCTTTCCCCGCTCTCCCGTATTCCATCAGCTACAGACATGCTAAAAACAGTGTTCGCCGTCGCCACAAGGGCACCAGTAATCTTGGTCTGCTCAGAGCATGAATAGAGTATATTGGCCGAGATACCGTGCTGGTTCAGAGAGGGGCGGTGTACCGGGTAAACGCGAGAGAGCAGGAGATATGGCCGAGTCTGCTTACAGTCAGATTCGTGTCGTTTTAGGGAGCCATGTACTCACCAAATTCGCTAGTGTCAGTTCTCCTTATCTGCTAGCTCTGTCTCCAAATCCTGCGAGAATCCTTCATTCCAGTTGTAGCATACCCAGGCACCCACTTAGAGGGATGTACACTGCAGACGAAGTCATCATGTGACATTTCGACTGGGACGACAGAGTGCGGACGTGGTGGGTCGAAGAGAGAATCAAGACCAGTCGGTCTTAGGAGAGCGGGATAGACTCCAATGTGCCAAAGTCTGCGTCTAGGGAACGGGGCGCTTTGAACTGAGGTGGCGGAGGCGGGATGTCGGTGCGAGAAGCCCGAGGAGTGAGAGGTGGCAAATAGGTCGGTCCACTGTTCGGTATCTCGTGCTGGCACGGGATTATCGATCCTCATAAGGCGCAAGGAAACGCACCTTGATATATTCAGGCCTAAGGCCTAATCAATCCAATAATGGAACCCTTCCCTTCCAATGATGCGCCAGGGTCACTCTCAGAGATCCCAGAAAAGACCTCAGTCCTCGTATTTTCTGTTATGCAAGTCTTGTGGCCTTGGTGGAAGCAGTACTACTACTAGGGTCGAAGGTAAAGAAGCTTGTATACTCTTGTTTGCTCTGATCGCCACACAAAATCCGGATCTCGGGCCGAGTCGTCTGTGGATGCGCCCATTCCTTCCTTCCTGCCTCAACTCTCGTCTAATCCTAGCTTGTTCTTCTCAACAAAATTATATCAACCGATGTAACAGGTCTCAATCAGGTACGGCCGAGATATGAAACATTCCGACTAACGCCTCCGTCCTTGGGGCAAAGATATGCCGGACTTCAACAACGAGAATATTCGGTGTGTATTCAAATCATACGGCTCTCAGGGAAAAATTGCCGAGTTGAAAGATAAAAATGATTGCATCATTGCAGTCGATATCCAATTACTTGCCAGTGTCCCTGCTGTCGAGAAAGATCAGTCATAACAGGTGTAGGATGCACCATCCGCGATGATTTACATTTGGATACGGTATTGAAAACATCTGAAATATCAGTGAGCGCTGATCTTACATAGTCAAGGGAACATACAAAAATCAGACAACTTGCGATTCAAGCGTGAGTGGAAAAGGGTCTCAGAAATCATTAACCAAGGGCGGACACCACAGCACGGGCTTTGTCACCAAAAAGAAGCGCATGAAAACTAGGGTCTTTGGGTGAAATCAGACATGGTTTGAGAGCACTCGGGAAGTAGAATGTCGATCGGGTTGTTAGGGTTATGCTGGTGCAGCCTGTCGAAAAGATAATAATGCACTTTTGAGCGGACAAGAAATGAATGGAACCAGAGCCAAAGTGACGTTACCAGCTTTGAAGGCAATGTTGGAATGTCAGCATCCTGGTGAACTTAGCGGCGGAAGATCGAAATCTAAATAGAAACCCTTACGAGAAATGTATTGTACCGTGTTGAAACATGGAAGAAGGAGAAATTTTACTCTGAGATACGACAATCAACGTTGGGAGGTGATCGTGGTGTCAAATTGATATCGGAATAAGCCGGATCCGTGCCTGAGGCACCTTCCTCTTTGGTTTCTACTCTCGTTCTGATCCCATCCATGCTCTACCCCGCCATTTTCTTACTCATGTGTCAGTCCAATGACAAAACTTCAGCCCTAGCGGTTTAGCATTCTGGTGCCAGAAGTCCGTTAAAGTCCATCATCTCTCACTTTTACCTGTATTCAAGCATGCAACGTGGTTTCATTAATAGTTCGTCTTCTGCCTAAGCGTTCTCTGCCTTTCGCAGATGTAAGTGCCTGGGTTTCGAGATAAAGCAATAGCGGGAACCACCACCTTGTGTTATTACCGTTCAAATAGAAGTATCTGTCCCATTCCTTTTCGCCGTAGGGATGGCATCAGTGACCGACGTCTCTCTTTTTCTCCAGATTATCTCCGGGAGTAGAAGATCGAAAAATACTTTACGACTGCTGGAGCAGCACACACATTGGGAGTGTAGACACGGTCTGATCCCTCCACGACTACGTGTGCTCTAGGGCAGGTTTCGGAGGTTTAGCCGCTGTTCATAGCTTACCCTTGCACGACTGTATACCATTCATTTACCTAGCGAACCCCGCGATACAGTTCCAACGTCAACCTTAATGACGCTGTGACTATACGTATTTAAGCTTAGCGTGTTACATTTTGACATCAGTGGCAGCGCCGCCGAAGTTGAGTTTGATGCGAGTACTTGCGTTTCGAACGACTTGATATCATGAAGTGTCAGATCCATGTGAGTTTGCGCTTTTCGCAACTCATATTACCAGTCAGAGTAGTATGGCATAGGGAAAAGAATACTCGCTATCGAGGAGTTCACTGGCGCTAATGACGGATGGAATGTGCATCCACTGTTTTGATCCTCTTATCCGCCCAGACCGCAGACGTTGGCGCATTTACGTCTATCCCACCATCTCAAGACCGGATCGTCTTGATTCTCTCTTTGACGCACAGCGGACACATTCGGTCATCCCAGTCAAAATGTCACACGACACTCCGCTCGTACCACATAGTAGTGCTTCGGTGATTTTGTTTGTGATGTACATCCCTCCAAGTGGGTGCCCTGGGGTATTCTACAACTGGAATGATTGATTCTAGCAGGATTTGGAGGCAGAGCAAGTAGATAAGGAAAATGGGTACCAGCGAGTGAATTTGGTGAGTACATCCCTCCAATACCGACATAAATTTGACTGTATGCAGCCTCAACCACACCTTCCTGCTCTCTTGTGGCTGTCTCACGCATGGCAGTCCTCACTATACTGTATTCACCCTCGGAGCAGACCAAGCGCACTGGTGCACTCGCCGTTATCAAGGAGGACAGATGTCGTTTCCAAGACGGCCAGGAATTTCAGGGAGCCTACAACTGGACAGCAAGGTTTTCGATACGCTTTCTGGCCGTGACTTCCATAGTATGATTCCTGACATGAATCAGCTTTCCTTTCTCCGGAGGCATCAGTCTGCAGTTTATTTCGTGAAGGAGATCGAAAGGCACAGTACACCAGGTGGAAAGCCTATCATGATTGCATCCTCAGGTGTGGTGGAGTAAATGTATGATGCCCGTTAAACAACTCTTCACCTGTTTTAAACATTCCTTAGTCCAAGCCTTAGTGCTCACACCTAAACCTTGATTCCATTCGAAAAAGAACTTGGGGTCGTACATGTCCTATCACAGACGGCCACTTTCTGTTACGTAGCACAATACAACGGCGATGGCAACCCTTTGCCACGGTCGTGGAGCAGTACTTCCTTTGAGACCACCGGTGCAAAGTCGTTCTTTCAGCCTCACTCGGTGGGTCTTCCTATTCCATATGAGAGCTTATGCAGGTGTAATAACTACCACGCACAGCGTATTACATGACTTCCTACTACCTTGTTTATCGCATTGAATCTGATCAATGATTTCTCAGGCAATACGTACATCGTCGTTGTGAAATAACTGAGGGATTCTCATGAATATAATGATACTATTTGCCCATTCTGTCGCCATAGTAAAGTCCGAGTCCTGTGTATCTAGGTCTTGGTCTTATGCGGTCCTGAGGGTATTCCTGGCAGTGCATTTTCATTATCCGTGGTAGCGATGCGTTCCGCGCCGGTCCCCGATTCTTTCCGTCCGCTTCTAGCAGCATCACAAATCTACTATAATTTCTTGGAAGATTTTACGAAGGATTAAAAAGTGTTTACGAAGGACTCAGTGACAGAGGATTAACATGCAAACAACAAATTAACAAATGAGTAAACACTACGACTGCGGAGCAAATTTAAAGGAATCTGCAACTGGCACAATATGATTCGTGCACCTTGTTCAACAAAGACTCGCTCACATTTTCTCACTCTGGGAGTCATATTTATACTAGCAAGTGAGGGACAGTCCATAGGTGTCGGAATTTCCAGGAGTCTATCTTAGGCAGGCTAATAAATTACTCAATTTGAATAGTATCTTTGGTACCTTCGTCTGTCCACCGCACCCTCCATCTGATCAATTTCTTCCCTTCAAGCCGCTTCGGCCCCTGTCTTATCCACTCCACGAGATGATGTTCCTCCTCATCAAGGTAGATGGAGTTAAGTGGTTCTGCATTAGCGTATCGAGAGACACCACTCGCGCTCGATCTGGTCAAAGTGTTTGGTGACAGTTGCCGCGGCCTCAGTTCTTGTGACGACACGGATGTTTTGTATCTGTTCCATTGTTTTTCGAATCCTCATTGGCCCCTTTGCAGTAGCTAATGTAGAATGATGAAAACGGGGATGATACAGTGCATCATAGTATGCAGGATATCTAAGGATATCAAATTCATCAGAATCAGAATCGTCAGGAATGTTTTCATTTTCACAGTGAAATAAACGAACAATCTGGCACAGTAACTTATGCAGAAGCATGAGACAAAACGTGCTATTAAGGAGTTACAGGCGCCAAATGTAGTTCAAATGCCTGAGGCGCACTGCCGAGCAGAAATAATATAGAACGTTAAATGTTGGTATTCTGGACAGCTATGAGCAGTGAGAAAAGAGTCAAGAAACTCAGACACAACATAGGAGGGATCAAAGTGGACATACAGAAGGTATCGGTGTGGGTAGTGGGGATGGTGGTTGTCTAACAATTCACGAAACATATGAGCACAAACTGTAAAAAAACTCTCTTTATAATGCGAAATCAAGTGAACAGGTGACACCGCAGCAAGACAATTTCAGAAAGGGTAAGGAGGAACTCGGGTAGGCCTTATTTGTACCAGAAGCACAAGTATGCAGAGTCAAGCATGACCACATAGCCCCTGCCCACAGTCCGACGTGGGTAAACGGTAGGCTCGTTTACCAGCTGGTGTTTTGCCCACGTGGCTGTGCTATCACTTTGGGGTGAAAGTGGCTGGGCAAAACGGAAACGTTTTAGAGGGTCATGCTTTCTGAATGTGACTTGGGACTTAGAAAAATTTTGTGTCCTCCCCACCAATCCTGATAGCTGTCTGCTCCCCTCCCTCCCAATGCATTGCAGATACATTTATTTTACACTTTGTTTACCATTGAATGTCCCACACAGTCTATTATAAGTATATCGTCTTGAAAAAGCTACTTGGCTATCTGCTCCCATGATGTCATTGTTCTGTCACGCTGGGAATGGAGTCGCTGTCATTCATCGGATAGCAAAATAGAGGGTTCGATAACAGCAAATTTATTGTATCTGAAATGGCTTATAAATGAAGATACTATGCATCAAGGGGGCGGCGGGATTCAAGAAAGACACATGGCATACATTTTGGCATTTAAGAATGGCCTGGACCCCAACTCCCCTAGTGTTGCCATGGCAAAGGGGCTACCAATATGACTAATTGGTCGACAAGTGTCTGACCTATTGCATGAGTTTACAGAAAAAATGCCCCTAAGGGCATGAGTCAAATTGGATCAACCAGACACCGTGTGTATGAGTGCTATTGGGTACTAGAACTGGAAGGACAATGGGAGTGTATGTGGTGGCACTGTGCAACCAGGTTAGGACGATTATCAGTCTATTTTAGGCTGATAAGCAGTGTTCAATCTACGTATGGCTACTGTTAGGTTGATTTGGATTCATCCTAGCACATTGGATGATTTTCATGAGAGCTACCAGGCTGATAATCAACCTGTGCCTGGCTATTGGCATTGGATGATGTCGTTCCATATATTGACCGGTTCCCAGGATGAAATTCATCCTATGTACGATGGTTTCTGGCTGGTAGATCAGCCAATTGTTTACTTATTATTACTCCTAGACTAGGCTAATTCTCATTGCTTTCAGAGTGCTCCGTAGTACTCAACTGTCTGTCCTGAAATTCCTTCCAACCAGCCCATACAGCTTGATGTGCCTTGACTGCACTGCTCCATTGCATCAAATCAGCAGTTTCCATCCAATCTGCGAGCTGCTCTAGTTTCTCTACAGCCTCTCGTGCACTCTTCGATCCCATCCGGAGATGCCTGGTGGAGACACCTGGGTCAAAACATCGTCGGAGCCCTTCGAGCTCATATAGCAGCAGGTGAGAGCTCACGGTGAGATCTATGTCACATGCCATGAGCTCAAGAGGATCTAGCAAGGGACAAATTGTGCCCTCAGGCTCAGAATCAGGAACTATTTCAGTTGTGCAAGCTGGGACCAGTGACCGCTCAATGTGAATGGCTGTGCGCATGGCCTTTGATGCCTTTGGTGATGAGAGCGGAGCTATTGGGGAACTGGAACATGTTATGGGAATTTTTTTCGACCTGAAGGTGTGTCACTTACATGAGTATAACAGAGTAATTAGCCTCATACCTCTTCCTTCTGCTATGGTTCCTGTGCTTCTCGCTACTCTTCAAGAGCTCCCCATTACGACCACCCTTCACAAAATTTGTGGGAGCCATGTTTGGGTCATAGTACCCAATGATTGGCTCACCGGCCATGCGTCTTGTAGTAGATAATGGGAGTCGGTGTTGAAGGAGCTTAAAACCCCACGTTGCAAATTGTCAGTAGGATATACAATTACTCCTATTCATCCCCTGTACTATCGTCGTCGTCTACATGAATAGCACGAGCCAGGGAGCCACTACGGTTGATAAGCGCGCAATGGTCTCCATTGAACACCCTTCCAATAAGACATTGCACACTAGTAATATCTATCACATCCAACTTTCCCTCATGTGATGAGAAATGAATATCCAACTGGTGCAACTCTCGCAACGACTCATCGACAACCACATTACGGATGACTGCCAGAATAATGTGCGCATTGGCTTCATTCTGTATGTGCAGATCTCGGTGTGCTGATGGTGGAAAGTGAATATAAATAATATGTTCAAGACGCCCATAAAACGTCGCAAGCTCAAGCTCTTCTGCATGCCGGCATTGGTTGGCGAACTTGTCTACCAGCATCTGATACTGTAATGATCTTGTCAATGAATGGAACCATACATATACATCAAAAAATCACTTGCCCGGACAAACGTAGGATCATGGTGGTCTTCACCATGTTTATACATGGATGATGCATGCATTGTGTCGCCTTCTTCTGAATCAACACGTCAAATGGTTCCCCACTCATCAACAAATGCAGCCTTCAAGTGTTTGCGAATCACTTTTAGATCAACACGGATGAAACGTGTCTTCAAAGCCGGACTGACAGAAGTGGATAATAGCTTCTCATCAGGACGAATTGGCAACCTTGGAGGAAGAAGTATACAGGTAGGATCTACAAACCGTCTCAGAGAGTGCTCAATGTAAGAAGAACAGGTGACTTACAGAATTCATTTTGAAATGATCCAAGAATCTTGCCTCTGTGAGGTGGCCGAAGAGCCAATTCATCGTGAAGCTTATAGAGGGTTTGTAGCTGAGTGAGCTGGGCCGACTCTAAGACAAACCGGTCAAGCGAGCGATATGGAAACCGACGGCTCCGAATGGCAGGTTGCAGTTTGCCACAATACTGCTCCATGGGAAAGGCCCAGTAACACCAGACCGGTCCCATTGCCTCAATGCTGTCAGTAATATGCAGGAGGGCATGGATAGTAACTGGACAAGTGGAGATGCGTGCCGGATCATATTGATAATACAGTCTATCAGATATATGTTCATTCCATAAACAAATATCAGATCGAAATAACGTACCGTTCATAGTCCTTCACCCAACTGATGAAACCCTCTCGGACTAGCCTAATCTCAGCTGTGCTGATTTCGAGCTGCAGACAAAGATTTAACAGTGTGACGAGACGAACAAAGTGCTTGAAGTATTTGACATCCTTGAATCGGCGTTGGAGAAGAACTGGTCCAAGATACAGAGTCCAAAATGACCACATCTCTGCAGACATGTTGGAGCAGTCCATCGACACATTAGGCACCCTGGGACCATATGCAGATGGAATGGTAGATCCCGACATGGCTGTCGCCTTACCAATTGCCTCCCACACAGACTTATCAAGAACGTAACAACCGGTTCCTTCATCAAGCCCTTTAAACTCTCCGGTCCAAAGGAGAATCAGATTTTTGATAAGGTTTTCCCAGATGAGGTGCATGAAATTGTAAGGAAATGAGATCGGAAACAGCAAAGAATCGAGAAAGGCAAGCAAGGGCAGGCTCTTGATACCGTACTCCTTTGCCAAGTTCTCTGCCTCTGCATTGGTGGATGCCGATTGAACCCGATCTGCCTGATCCATCAGCTCATCATGGGAGTGCAGCAGCAAGTCTCCAAGGTCATAAACCTTAATGGCATCAGCCTTGTGCAGGACATCTGGGTGGTGAGAGCGATCATGAGGAACATAGTGAGTGGTTGCATTGGAATTAGGGATACAAAGTCCAACAATTTTGCACATGCGACACGGAGATATGCCATTATGACCCTTCATATGCATAAGCATCGAGACAGCTGGGATGTCACAAAATACCACAATGAGAAATGCACAAAGAGAAAAGATTGCCCTGTCAATGTCAGGCTCCAAAGTGTCAAATGCCCAGACACCCTCTGAGAGCTTCAGCAGCTCCTGAATCAGAGGCCAAAGGAAGGAATCGATATCGGCAGGCTTCTTCAGCCCGGGTATGACACCAAGTGAGAGAATGTTGTCAAGGTGGAAACGGACATCAGGCGGAAGATTGTAATTGAACAAGATGAGTGGCCATGCAGTACTCTTGCGACGTTTATGGGGAGCAAAGCCATCGGTTGACAGACTGAGAGCAATGTCTCGAAGATCCTCAAAATATCTCCGGGCAAACGCAGTTCCATTGATGTGGATCTTGCATGCACACAAGTTTCGATACCGAGATCCATCAAAGATGTCGGTTACTATTCCTGGGGTGTGTTCATGCTCACTGCGATAGCGCATCTGCTTTGCCATATCGGGGTTGGTTGCAAACGCGACCAGACGGGGAATGAGGGGCATGTACATGAACTGCTTGTGAGGCTTGCCATCCACCCGATAATGCTTCTCTCTGCAGTACGGACAGTCCTTGAGCTTCTCGTAGGCTCCCATATAGCAGCAGCATGAATTTGGGCAACAGTCGTAGAACTCTGGCATCAACCCAGAGAGAAAGGCCACTCGTGACCGAACTTTGTTCAAGCTGGGTGTTGGGGGATTTGTGGGAAAGGCATATGGCAGTTTGGCGAAGTCCTTGTCAGTGGTATGACTGGATACCTTGTAAGCAAAAGCGCGGCAAATAACAAGGTCAAGTTCAGTTAAACGGTTTGCTAGATATCCACAATTAGCTCTATTATTACTTGACTCTGCAGAAGCTCACCAATGTCATTGACTTGTTTCTCATATTCTGCACCCAACCGGTCCATTGCAGATAACCCTTCGGTAGCTTGTCGCAGGCCTTCCCAGTCGTAGGCTTGATAATCCCATTCATCTGAATCATTGTCCGAATCACCTTCTGCCGGCACATCATCCTCCTCACTGCTAGAATCATCCTCATCAAAGTGCCAAAAACCAGGTGCTGGACCATGAGGAGAAACCATCTCTTCATCAACCCTCAATTCATCAACACTCATTTCATCGCCCCGATCCAAGAACAGAGGGACATCATTGAGTCCTTCCTGGATCTGCAAACCAGGGGTAATGGAACCAGGATTATCAGACAGGTCTTCATCAGAAGACTTGTCGCCACTAGAGTCCACTCCTGGGCTTGAGGGAGTAGTCGGCGGGACTGCCGGATATGGATGGGACACCCTAAGGCGGTGTGCTCATTCCCGTTTACAAGGTATGGTCTTTTGGCAACAATCGCACCAAACAAGGTCAGCTCGAGGCATTGAGATTGAGTATGAGATACAAGAAGATACAGCAAATAAGTGAGCTCGAGTAAATGAGTGGAAGCAAGCCACCGAAAACAAATCTGTGCAAACAGTTGGACTTAGAGGAAATTGGAGCGATGTCAGTCAACAAACAACAAACTGACCTTCACCAGCAAACAACAATGTCATCCACCCCAAGACCGGCAGCATGACCCACCACTGCAGGAACACTGATCAAGACTCCAGGATCCTTGGCTGTCCAACGAAACACTGGGAGCACCAATCCCATCAATCAGTGTCGCTCCCCCATGACTCCACAATCAGAAAACATGCCATCGACGGGTCAGGCAGCTCCACAAGCAGGACGGAAGCAGGGCCCCAAACATCCTCGCCCCTCAGGAGGGCCCAAGTTGACCCCATTGACGGACACTGGAAACACGACTGAGGCTAATGCAAACCTCACAGCCATGCAAGCAACTCTGAAAAGACTTGAAGGTGAGCAAAATCATATTGAATCAAATGAATAGATCATGCTTACGGTGATGGAGCTGAACTGCTGAGGGAAAAGAAAGCTCGTCAAGACCTTCAGCATGACATGGAGTCGCAGGTGGCACAGCAAGAACAGGCCAGAGATGAAGGTGGGCAGGCAACTGCGCAAGTGGCTAGAACTTTGGAAGGTAAGTACTTGTATATGTACCATATGTCTGACTCACCTACATCACCGACAGAGGAGCTGACTCAAGAGCATCTTTCTAATGCCGAGTTACAGAAGGCGCTGGATGACATGGTCAAATCTGGCGGTACGAGCACCAATGCCGAAGGACCTACCATTCCCAGACCAAAGGGATCAGCCAGTACACACTTCAGTATCCAGGTTGAAATGAAACTGGCAAGCTCGCAGGAAAAAGACCTGAAGTATAAAGCCATTCAGGTGAGATGCAAGATACCAGAATCGCAAAGGAAAGACATTACTGACTCTCAGCTAATCTCCCAAGCGCGGAATCCGTTTCCTTGCTCTCAATGCCAATATTGACTGGAAGTTAACCTGGTCCAAAATTCCGGCACTAGCAAAGGCCAATCTATATAGTGCGGTGAGTGGAAAATTCAACCATACATGAAAGAGACTGAATGACCTTCAAGGCAAGAGAAAAGCACAAATATCTCAAGTGTTTTGAAAATGATTGGGTGACCGAGGAACTCGCAAAGATGTACTTCAAGAATATTCACGGAAATCACTATCGGCGAGGCTATCTGCAGGTCCCTGAGGGATACAGCCACCTCAAGGCAAATTCGGCCCAGCGTAACCCATCCACATCACGTATCAAGAAAGCGAAGGCAGTGATGCTCAAGCGTCAAGAGGCCAGGGCACGAAAGGCTGCAAGTAAAAGGGCAGCAGAAGCCAAAGAGCCTGCCACAGAGGGTACTGATGATCACAATCCCACAGGACAAGACTCAGAGGAAATACAAGTGGATGAAGAGGACAATAACGAGCCTATGGATGCTGAGGGAGGTGAAGACGACGATGGTGAGAGCGAAGAATGAACTGTACGTGTGTGTTTGATTCCGCGGAAGCATTACTAAGCCTTCTCTGTCCCCATTAGTCGAGTACACATGTAACGCTGCGCCCTGATGTGGTACCGGCACTTGAGAAAGAGCTATTTCGATGGCGTATTCACATTTTCCTCATATTCCGGATGCTAGAGCATAGAAACAGCACAATAGTATTGCAAATAAATCAAATTTTATGCTATCCAGGACCGAAAATGAAGCTTCATGGGAATCAAATATATCCAGTCATTGGATGTATAACCATGCAAAGATAGGATGAAGCACATCCAGCAGCTAGCATGGTAGCCATCCTATCATTGAGTTGTGTGACAGTAGCTAACAGGTTGTCTGATCAACCTTGTCTTGGATGATTCTGAGACAAATTGCTGATTCAATGGGTCAGAGATGGCTTGGTTGATTTCGGCCATTCTTGGATGGTAATCAACTGGCTGACACTAGGATGATGGTCAGTCTAGGGTCCACCTGTGGAAGGGTGACTGTCATCTTAGTCCCGGATGAAATCCTTGGTTGGTTTTCATCCTAGACGTCTCTCACAGAGTGGATTGGTTAGAGTGACGGTGCTCTTGTATCGATCATAGCTTGGAGTAGGACAGGATTTTTTTGAATGTATATTTTGAAGGCTTTTGAGGACCATCTGCCTTGACCTTGGATCAAGTAGGGTAGGACACCTTGCTCTGTGAGATCGGTGGCACCACCTGCATGCATGGACTGACCCACGATGCTTGTGCTTGGGAAGACCTGCTGGAGCCTCTTCATGAACCAAGACCTCATTGGTACAGAGCCAGAGGAGGTGATCCATAGAGCGGGATGTACAATGTGTCGAGTGTCACATAGAGTCAGATATTGTCGGAAAATGGGGAGAGGATTGAAGCCAGGATCATCGTTACTTGGGATAATCACCTTGTTGCTTTCAAACACAGTGTCCACCTTGTGTGCTGGCAAGAAAAAGGTGTAGCCTTCAGGCAACCATTCGACAGTGGTCCTGCAAGTTATCTTCCTCCAGTTATGTGCCCTCTTTGCATCAGGCATGCTGAGTTCTGCAAGTCATAAGAGACCATTGAAACCAGTGATGAGTAGGGTGAGGAAAAGACAGTCATTGTGATGTGAAGAGCTGCCAAGAGTTTTGATGGTGTGGTGTATGTCATTGGGTGAGAGTGGGGCTTTCCTTTTGACGGTGGATCCTTTGAGTATTTTGCAGCCTTTGAGAGTATGGTTGACAAGTGGGGAGTTTTGCACCTCATGAACACCTGGAAAGAAGTTTTTGAGTTGGTTACAGATGCCAGAAAGATAGGATGATATGGGCTCAGGTTTGATGTGAGATGACATGAAGACAATGAAGTAGCTCATCATGTCAATAGTGGGCTGGACAGGGAACTTGTGTAGCTTGCAGAAAGTGATGTAAGAGTTCAAAGCAGAATTGTATGGTCCAAGAGTCGCAGTGTCGATAGCAGAGCCCAGGGCAAGGCACCACTCGTGATAAAGTTTCTCCAGGGTCCAAGATTCATGAGCCTTTTGTCTGGACCCGGAAGTGATGTCTATCAACATTTAGATGCCCCCAGAGGGGGTTTCAATGGCAAAATTATGAGACGAGGCACCAAATCTAGGGCTCTACTGAACTGTGAACATGACAGAGCATCTGCGACATCGTTCTCAGAGCCTGGGATATGGAGGACATGTAGGTCAATGGAATGTGAGATCATGACATCCACTGCAGATTTCAAGATGGGATTGTAGTTTGGAGATGCTCTGAGGGAGTTAAAAATGTCGACTGTATTTGTGTTGTCTGTGAATATGGTGATGCATTTTCGCAACTCAGGAGATAACTTATTCACAACCCAATGGATGGTGGCACAGACACATAGGGCTTCAAAAAAGAAATGACTTCTTCCCCCTCTGGCAGATTCAGTGTTGGACAGATGAACCCACAGGCAATTCTCGGAATCCAAAATCCCATACTGTCCGGGCATGCATTGCGGAGAATGGTGATGGTGGCATCGAGAACAGGGTCCCAGTCCATTGAGTCGAAACAGCATATACCATCCGACTTCTGGATGTGATCTGCAAGCCAAGTTAGATCCTCTTTGACCACATTGTTAAGGGTGATGCCTGTGAAAGGGTTTGTCTTGCCCTGCAATTTCGCATATACATTGCATAACCCAAGTTTCAGTAGTGGAAAGATGTTGAAAGACTAATTAGACCATCCAGCAATTTGCTGATACTCCTGCAAGTTTCAATGGTTGGATGCTGCAAAGTGACAGAGGGCAAGTACGAGTTCAGCCTTGGAATCAGTTGGCATAGTCACAGTCATCGCATTTGGGTCAACATTAAACCCGATAATGACAAGCTGCTTAGGTTTGCTGTGAGGTACTCCCAGATGGTCCCATAACTTGAGCAACTTTGCCTGCTTTGATGGATAGAACCCGTTGTAAGGTTCATAGAAGTCGACATCCTTCCAATCATCAAATCCAAAATTGTCATCGATGTAACACCCCAAGTCCTTGATGTTCTCAATGTTGATGGCAATCCACATAACAAGGCTGTTAACACTGTACCAGACCCGACCAGATCCACATCCTCCAAAGTTGTTGTTGCAGTCCATGGTTCTGATCAGGATTTCAGTCTCTCCAGCAGCCTTTTGCTCATTGGTGAGATACCCAGTTGTTACAACCTGCTTCAACTGCCAGAGTGGGTGCATTGGACACAATTGATAGGCCTTTGATACATCAGACTTGAAGACAACCAAGGTTTTCTGAGTGTTATCAGGTGATCTTTGTCAGAATCTTAAAATAGCCATGAACAACATGTGTAGACTGTTGAGACGTGACCCCACTATGTCAGCATGATGAATCATCTGGTTTGGTGTGTAATCTCCTGCAGACATGTTGGACACCATGTGAAAATCGTCTGAGTGAGGTTTGGGTACCGCATGGACCAGAGTACTGTACATGCTAGGCAACAAATCAGGCCCAAATGGTGTTAAGAAATGTCCCACAGCAATCTCATTGTCCCGCTACCCACAGATGAACTTCTGTTCCATCTTGGACCATGGACTCATCCTCCCATTGTCCCACATAGCTGGGAAATCCTCATCATGATGCGTGTCCACCCATGGCCAGAATCTCTCTTGGAGTGCTGCTATCACAGATTGAACAAAGGGTTGATTCAGATGCATTTCAAGGTACTTTCCAAGGTTGTTGACCTTAATTGGTGTCGTGATCTTGAAAAGTTCAGGATGGTCTGTGATCATCTTCATTGCCTCTGCACTCTCAAATTCCTTGATTGGAGGCCATGGCAACGGCAACTTGAACTCTGTACAACCAATGGCCTGACTCTTCCTGATATCTGCATCCGAAAAAACAAACCCTCATTTGTATTGTGGCACAAACCTCATTTCTTCTTCCCAGTCATCCCCCTTCCCGTCTCTCCTCTCGAATCTCCCCTTCCCTCCCAACCACATCCGATGCTCCTCAGACTCTGCTGGGACAAGTGGAGACAGGGTGTCCTCCCTTGCAGCCTGAGCAGATGTGGTGATAGCGACACTTCCCAGCAGTGGATGGACAAACACCTGCTTTCCATCTTCTGCATGCATCAAGATTCCTCCCTCAGTCTCCATTCCCTCCCTTGGACTTTGGCACTGCATGTTGTTCTTCAAACTCTTGGTATGCCATGCCAGCAGGCTAGATATGTGAGCATTCAAGATCTCAGAATTTGTCTGTGTCTGAGAGGAGGATGTTGCGACAGTGTCCAACCCAGTGATGTGCTTGGTAACAGTGAGTGGCAAAAGGACTAGTGAAGGGCAATGAACACCAACAACACTAAACCAAACACTAACTCTACACTTATCACCAATGTATTGAATTTGGGTGTTTCAAGTACAATAGAAGCACTCTGCAGACTTCAATAATCAAGGAGAGTTGTTTAAAGACTTTTTATTCGTTACTAGTGAGCTATACAAGTGTACTACTCGCACTAGCAGGGTTGGTAAGACACGATTGGGTGAATAGTGACTTGACTTGAGCTACTGCGCTCGCTCTGACTGGGACTGCTTTGAACTAGTGGCTCTCTTGGCCCTATACTGCTTCCTACAAGTGATAGACACTTGACTAGTCGCACTCTGGGCTGACTAGTGGCGCTCTTGGCCTAAGAATAATACTCTAAACTTCGAGAACTTGCTTAAACTAACTTTGAAACACTCTTGCCCTTTGCAGGACACAAAAGATTGCTCTAAGACACTTCAATTCACTCTATGCTATGGGTAACTTAGCAACTAGTCACCGCTTCATCAAGGTTAAGCACAAAAGCCTTTAATTGGGGCACTAGGTACTGACTAGTAGGTCACAATTGCAGGGATGGCTTGCCTGCCTCACACGTGTGCCTATTCTACTACTTATATACTAACAATCAAGGTACAATCAAGATATAAATAACTAACTAGGGGGGTATTATTGATAAGGATTTCTTGGCTAGTTATGAGTAATGGTGAATAATCATGCAATAGTTGGTCTAGAAACAGTCACTTGCTAACTAGTGAGCCTAGGAGCTCTGCTAGCAGTGGTATTCCATATCCTTGGCGCAGCAGTGCTCCACTAGTGTCAAGGATAAATGACTAGACCGGCGAATGTGCCTGTAGCAGCTGTCAATCATAATCAAAGGCACAGCCCTTCTATACTAGTCCCAATCGTAATAGATTGGTATCACGCTAGTTGGATCTCCTGCAAGGTTAATCTGTTGCTAATTCATTTCTAAGTCCTGCTTCGAGATTGCCATGTGACTAGTTAACCTGACTTAGGCGTTTGTGCCCAGATCGGTCTGCTAGTGACTGAACTTCATGAGATTTGTGTCCTCTGCCTCTTGTTGGGTGTGCTAGTTGCATTACTCATCCGCTAGTGGCGATATTTATTTAGCCCTGCTAGCATTCAAGTCACTAGTATGGCCGGCTAGTAGATTAAACCCACTAGTGGTATCGCATCTAAGTCCTGGCTCTACTAGTCGCATACTAGTCTAACTATCAGCTCGAAGCCTCAGCTATAGTCCTCTAAGTATCACTAATGTAAGGTAGATATGCAATAGTATTATTATAAAATCGCAAAGTCTAGGTTTGAACACATAGGCAGCATATCACCGGTTATGAATCACCCTATCAAGGATGAACATGTGACAGTGGAGAGGGAAAGCTGTGGTTCGGAAAAGGGATGACATGTACTGCTGGTAGAGGGCGAGCTCTCGAGACCTATGTGGGAACGCAATGAGGACCGCCTGGGAGTACATGTACCAAGTTGTAGTCCATTCATCTGCATTGCTGATGACCCTTTTTGACTCTGAGGGGTTGGACATATTTTTGGAGAGTCGTATAGCAATCCCTTCAGATATTTTGTGAGTTTGGACTTCATTACTCAAGGTGGAGTGGTCAGCTGCAAAGACTGAGTTGAGATTAACAGCTTTTCCTGTGAGGAGTGCAAGCCACTGTTTGTTGGGGAACTCTGGGCATTCAGGAGAGTTTGTGAGGCTTCGGCATGCTACTTTGAGGTCGATAGTGTAGTTCTCAATGAGTTCAAGGGTGAGTTGCAACTCAGGATGAAGGATCACACAACTAATCTCTTGAACAGGCTGCCATAGGAACTGGGACTCATCAATTCTTGGTCTCTTCACAGGCCCTCCTTCATCATCATCTGGTCCTCCATCATCGGAACCTTCCTCACATCAAGATCCTGTGTCTCCTCCTTCTCCCTCCTCCCCTCTATCCTCTTCTTCATGGAAGTCGGCAGCTCGAGGTTGACCAGGTCATCTCTCTTCCGCTTAATTCCCGACTCTGGCCTGTAACTGGTTCGCTCCTTCTTGGTGGAGGACTCGCTGTTTGTTTTCATAATTGTTGAGCATCTCAATGTAGACTCACAAGGCATTGTTGAAGTTGTCATTGTGCCCTGGTCTAGTATTGAAGAATTTGGCAAGCAATTGGATAATTTGGGCAAGGACATCCAGCTTAGAAGGGTTGATGCCCATACAGAAAGTCTCGACAATAGCTTCACATTGGATTGTGATTTGGGCTTGGGGTGCATCCAGAGGAGCTGGCAATCCCTCTTGGCTATAGGAGTGGTCGACATTATCTGTGCTGGCAGTCTGCTGAGTTGAGTTGCCAGCGGTGGAGGCATTGTTGGTTGGTTGAGTAGATGCATTAGAGCCAGTAGACATAGTGTTACGATTTATTTGTTTTTCCTTATCTAAGCGCCTCTTATCTAATCTTATCTTCAGTGCTTATCTTATCTTATGCTTAGGATCCGCGACTCCATGGAGTCTTCACACCAAGATACAGTCATACTCGGTCGCCATGTACTTTGTTTGTCACTTTCTAACATGGTTGACTTATTATTAGGATTCTCACTTTAGTATATAAGTAGCGTAATCAAAGCTGTATATTCCCTAGCTTCGAGCTAAAGTTTATTCATACCGAAACACAGTCATTCATGCTAAGTGCTAAAGCCTTAGTCCTTATATTCTAACTCCACAAGACTCAGCGGTGATTGTATGAAAGCGATACAGCCATTGCTTACTCTTGTTAGGACATCGGGTCTAACACATAGTCAGTGAACTTAGGTGCTTGAGTCTCAGAAGACAATGGATAAACAAATTTTATTAGATGTGCAAATAAAACATTGCTCTGGTGGTAACATGAGAGCGAATGAGTTAAGCTAAAACTAAAAAAGATAGAGAGGAAATGTACCTGATGGTTCAGTGGGAGTGACAAGGGCTTGGGCTGAGACCATGCAGGTAGATATAGTCCAAGGAAGAAAGAAAGATATGGTGAGGAAGCTAGATGCCTGTTCAGTCCCATGAGCTCTAAGATAGTGGCACGTACTCACTGGTGAGATGGCTGAGACTCCTGGGGGGAGGCTGAGACTGCATATTGTAGATATGGATGATTATGCATGTTGGAGAAGCTGATGCCTGCAGGAGGTGTGAGGAATGGGACGGAGATCCGAAAATGAGGACCACTTACCAATTCAACTTGTGTAAATACAATTCTTTAAACCTATAAAAAAATAACATGGGGTCGATTAAAAAATTTTGGGCTCTGGCGCTGGACCTACCTACCTCCATGTAACCATTATGATGTCATACTATCCAAATTGAGTATACTTTCAAGCAAAAATGACAAATTGCCTCGTATTTATATACTATTATTCAGCCAAATATCATTTTAAGTATAATTTGTGACATTTCTGGTCAGATACACTGCACAAAAATTTGAGTATTTTTACTCAAAAATACATTAAAAATATACAAAGTTTCTTTTGAGTAATTTTCTTGAGAAATTGGTAAAAATATTTTGAATATTTCACCATATTTTGCAGATTTTGTGTAAAACAGTGAAAAATTCAAAATATTTTCAGTACTTTTTTCAGAAAAGAAACTGTAAAGAAAATTTGAATATTTTCTCTGTTTTCATAGGTACAAAAACATTGGCTTTTGTCCAGTGATAAAGAAACCACAAAAATATGGACACATGATGTCATATGCTGACTGATGATGGCAGTGCCGCTAACCACTATCTACTCCCAATGTTGCATTGCATAGGCATTATGAAGATTGAAGGTCGATTGATTAGACATATTGGTACTCAAATATATCACCTTTCTACATTCAGAAGGCATTTTTTGGGCCATTTGAGGAGGGGTCAACTTTTTTTTTTCAGGCCTGCCAGCTGAACCTATCTACCTACCTGGTGTTCCAGGCCGCAATTCCAGTAGCCCCTTGGCCATGGCTCAACTCAACTCAACTTAGCTTGACTCTGAGGGGCTCAGCTTGTAATTGGCTTTGAAGCCAAAATAAGTAGTGACTTCAGCTTGACTCAGCTCTAAGCCAATGAGTCACACTGAGTCATCGGCATATTTTAAATTAGGAAATAAATTATATTACAATTATTCTTCAACATTAATAACTGCCTCAAAGGCATCTAGCAAGCATACAAAGTCATTAATTTTGTCAGGAACAGCTGTTTCATCATCCATCAATGCCTCCAAAGCAGCCACCTGCACCTCTTTATCATATTGCCAAGTAAAATTCAGTGCCACTACATCATGCTTCATGCTGAACTTCAGCATTTGAAGTGCTTCCATGAGCTCAGGCATAATATGGGATCGGCAATCTGTAGTTGTTTGCTTGCCAGATGAGAAAACTCACTCACATGGTACAGATGATCCTTGTATTGGGAGAATAGCCATAGCCATTAAAAACATGGTTGGATAGTGGGCACAATTTTCCTGTGTGAGTTTATGAGTGGAGCAAGAAATAAGGAATGTAAAAGCATATGTACCTGCCAAAATAATAATGTACCTGATAAAACTTGCTGAGCAAGAAGGTACACATTGGGTACACATTGAACTCTTGTTCGATTGTATTCTGGACCGAGTTTCCAGCCGGAATGTCAAGTCCAAGAATTTCATCAGTCCAATCAGGTGTCTGTAAAGGAAGAGTATTTGATGCCAGAGGAGCTGAGGAGTAGCGCTGAAGCTATATTGGATTGTCAGCTGACACCAAAAGAAGAGTGCAAAAAAAACACCTCTTGCATAAATAGATTTTTTACCCATTCGAGTTTTAGTGGATCATGGCGCTCATACCAACATAGCTTCATCTTTGGATTTAAGACTACAAGAGGTGTCAGAGATGCGATGATAGCTAGATGTGACCTACTCATAGCAAAATTGTATGCCAGAATGTACATGACCTTGAGGAAATAATCTTCAAGCTTACTAAGACTGGCTTCAATGACATCTTTCATTTTGGGCATCTGTTCTTGAAGTAAATGCCACCATGCAAGAAGTGCAGAGAAGGCTGGAGGGGTATCACAAAGGGTTGGCATCTTCTCAGCAGATAGCTTTTGTTGGAAGGCATGAGGAACCTTGATGATCACATCAGAAGGGTCAACATGTGGACAAATAAATGGATATTACACATAGTATTTCATGGAACAGACAAAGAACTGTTCATTCATCATCACTCAGCTGGTGTTTTTGAAGTTCACATTGCTCTCAACCCTGAAGAAATGATAAAATCGGCTGTGGATACATGTGGTTCAGCAGTAGAACAGAATTGATATATGGTACCATACCTGGTGCAGAAGAATTGCTTGCTCAATCATGATGTCGGTTGAAGACCATCAAACATCGACATCCTGAAGCAACTGAAGAGAGCCCAGATCTGCTTGCATGACCTTTTCAGGAAAGACCTCACGGTGAAGTGATGAAGAACGAATCTAAACAGTTTATCTTAGTACCTTTACCATAAAAAATATCAATCTACTCACTGATTTGATTAGTGTGTGCAAGCTGGCAATAGGATTTCAATCTATGTTAGCTAAAACACCCTGATTCCTGGAACCATATTGCATTTCATCAATCGCCCACTTGACATCATGACAGGCAAGATTCACAATGTGAGGAAAGCACCTGTCCAAGCCAATTAAGAAAATAGACTTGATACAACACATATACAATGCAAACACCCACCAAATTTGATTATTGATATGCTCAAAGGGCATATCCTGATACCGCTTTAACAACAGTAGCTCTAGATGGTCCATCATTGTGTCATTATTCGTGGCATTATTGCAAGTAATCCAGCCAATCTTGGAGGTGATGTGAAGGCGATCGAGAATGTATAAAAATACCTCAGCTAGATGCTCCACTGTATGTTTTCCTGGAACCCAATGGAAGCCTATCAAATCTGAGCATAGGTGTAATGTAGCTTGACCATTGACAATCTTGTTTTTGATCCAATGACAAGTAATTGCCATGAAAGGACACATGTTGACATCCATCCAAAGATCTGTTGTGAAAGAAATCAGTCCCATTGATCCCTGATGGTTGAAATAAATTAGTCAGATCTTGGAACCTGTAAATAGTCCTACCTTCTTTTCTGATGCCAGATGTTCCATATACTCATCCCACATTTGAAGAATATGGGCCTGCAGGCTAGACTGATGCAGTATGTCAGAGTCTTTAAGACCTTCCCATAGCATCAAGAATATGGCATGGAAGTGTGGATTCTCAATGATGTTGATAGACTGAAAAATTGTCAGCAATGCATGGGTGATCTAAGTGAGAAATATCATGAACTTGGTCATCAGCAACAATTCAGCTGATCAGCACATCAATGAATGCATATTTTGAAAATGGACACAGTGCAGAATCACAAGATAATGGTGGCTGCCTGCCTTGTTGGAGTCGGAAGTTGTAGATAGCATCCTTGTACACTTTCTGTTTTGCACAAACTTCAAGGCCCAAATGGTTGCACTTTGTCAACCATGTGGTGACATGAAAGTCTAGCAAATGACATTGTAACACATCAGTGCTAGTCTTGGGATCAAAATCGGACTGCTTTGGCTTGTGATTACTATCTTCTAAATCTCTGGCACTAAAATGAATGAGTTACTGCACTGTTCATAGCAAGAGGCTTCATATACATACATGCAAAAAGCGCAATGATGGTGTCCCCCCATCTTCAAATAGAAGGACCATGTATCACAAGCTGCACAGTGGTTTTTATTCTTTGGGGCAGCAGCAGTCTGAGCAAGCCATCATGGTGTGCCTAGAGTTCTAGACAGTCATTGTGATGTGGCTAAAGGGACACATGGAGATGTAGCTTTGAGTGTGAGGTGCATCTTGAGAAGGAGCTCTGGCATTGGTGCCTCATCCACTTCTCTTTCTCATAGCCATTAGGTGGGTGAATATATATTGTGGCCTTATATACACAAAAAAAAAGGTATTTATGACCTATACCAAGCAAAACAAAAAAGGATGTTTTCAAGGTAAGTAATAATGCATAATGACTAAAGCAACATGAGTGCATGCTCTTTGAATGAGTATGAAGCACATACCATAATTCCAATGACCGACAGTCAACCTTCATGAAATTTACATGTGGTGTCAAGTACCCTCAATTGAAACAAGCTGTGGAGAAATATAGCATAGATACTCACCATGGTTGAGCAGTTAGACATCGCAAATATTCATGATACCACTGAGTTGGGTTGGAAATCAGCACAATGCCTGAGATAAGAGATAAATTCATAGTAGAGAGAAGAAAGTAAAAGCAGTTGATGCAAGGTACAAACTGCTAGGACAACAGTACATACAGTCCTGAGAGTAAAAGGTCGATTGAGCATGGTGATGGAAAGATGCAGACATATTTGTTTGTTGATCATATGTCTTTGTTTGTCAATGCCTCTTAATCCTCACACTGTGTTTTGACCTGTCCCCTCATTGCTGCCTATACTTTTCTTCAACGAATTAACGAAGTTCTCAACAAACCTTGGCATGTAAAATCCTGTTTCACTTCTTTATTTCTTGTGGCTGTACATATTGTCGCCACTTCCACTTGTACCATGTGTTGGTGGACTTTAACTTCTTTTAGGTCAGGTACTTCTCTTCCAGGTGGCACCCATTACTGGATTCTTCAACACGAGGACATAAAACCCAGCTGTTGATAGGCCTCTTTTGATTGGTCTTATCAAGTAGCTCAGAGTGACTGACCGATGCTGAAATTAATCTGTTGTTTTTTAGTTTCCTACTTCATGAGTATACTCCATTTCCGTTTCATTTGACTTCTAAGACTGTTATCCCTTTTGTAGAACTATGCACTATTTTAGCCCCAAGAATCTTAAGATGCATCCTGAGCTCCTACTTTACAAGAAGAACCCTGATGAAAGTTAGTCTGACTCTTGCCTTCTCCTCCACTTACACCCAACAATGTGAATCTTTTATCCAGAGATAACCACTTTCGATGGTGCTTTAGGTGGATTGTATGATACATTTATTGTTACTATGCCAAACATGTGCATGTTGTATGCTCCGCCACTTGGAAACAATCACATCATGTATCTTCGTTCAGATCTCTGATACAGGGACGATGATCCCCTGTCTTAGCCTCAGCCCTATGTCTCTCAATATTGTCATTTTCCCATCATTCATTCTGTATTATTGAACCCGTCAGAATCTCATCCTGATGCTGCATTATACTGGCTTCCAACCAAGACTGACTTCTACGAAGCCAATTTTACCAGTGAATGCAGGGATCCGGGGTTTCTACTCCACCAGAAATTTGTCTGGTTGCAAAATTGGGTTAATCTAACTGTAGGGCATGGGAAGGGCACAACGTTCTCCCAAGGGGCCAAGGATTTGAAACATGGATACACCTTGTTGCTACACGACCTGCTGGAACATCTTCAGTACCTTCCCATGTCTCTTGAAAAGGTGCAAATAAGTGTTTGGGAGACTCAGCACGTGACAATCTATTTGAGGGTGCTGATAGATTATATGTTAATCTATAAATCATGCATGGACACTGTTCTGGATGGCGCAATGTCACGAAGCGCAGATCACGAGCTGATGGGGGCATACACAAGTGACTCTCAGGTTGCACAGAGCTTTCTTCATGCAGGTATCCCAGTATGGATCATTCAGCCTGTTGATCAGCTTTCAAACATCGGTATCAACAGGGTAGATCATTTCCAAGAGCCAAGTTTCTTCATGTCTCTTGACCAGCACTGTGCTAAGTTCCACCCTATCTTCAAGGGTCATGGATTAAGTGCTGAAAGGTACTATGCATTTGATAAGTTTTTGTGTAGCAATGTCTGTTTTCCAAACATTTTTACTTGGACTGAAAGCGGCAGCTTACCTCCAGCGGTCAATCCTCCTGTCCCTGTTTCATCATCTGCTTCATCAAGAAGAGACAGAAAGATGTCACCTTGTTTGTTTTTCCGCACTTCTTTGTTATAAATTCAGACTGAATATCCCTCTAGATTCTTGACAGGGCCCAAACAATCACTTGCCATCTTCAAAGTCCTTTGTCAATTGAACCCCTGCCCATCTATTTCTCCCACCTCTCATTGCTGTTTGGGGTCATGGCCTATCCAATATTGTCTTTGATAAAGCACATTGTATTGGACCCATTGGGGTGAAGCCATGCAGATATGCTTTGCCTCCCCCTTCCTGTCTCACAACCGCTGAGAATCCAAATAAAATATATTCAATGTTCAAATTCTGGCTACATATTCATGTTCCCATAATTGCCCGCCTTTCATCAACCCTCTACCTGGGCACTCTTATGGATCAGAATAGCTGGAAGACTCTTGTATCACTTGACTACCTTGGGAAGGCATCTCAACAAGAAAACAGGGACACCTAAGCTGCCAAATGTCAGGATAGAATGAGAGGATTTCTTAAGGGATGCTGTAATGAGATCAAGATGGATGTAAGAACTGCCGAAAAAGATTCCATGTTTTGGAGAGGAAAGCTGTTTTCTGAGTTGACAGCTACAGACTTCCAAGAGATTGTATGGGAAATCTCTGAGCTAGAATTCCATCTGGAGCTCGCAGAACTGGATCATATTGTGTGAGTTGCTGCACCCAATCATGACACTGCTTGTGAAATGGCTATATCATGCTGCTTTGCTGGCCCCATTGCCATTGCTGATGTCGGAAGTGCAAATATGGGCTTTGCTCATCCCAATTGGTTCAACTGAGCACCCTATCTATGTTCACTGTGCTGAAGAGACTCTGTGTGCGCAGGCTAGAAATGCAACAGCATTGAAGACACTGATCACACTCACACCCAACACTACACACACAAACCCTCAAAGTTCTCGGGGGATATTATGTGATAGAAGCAGATTGAAGCAATACAAGTAAACTCTCAGAATATACAATACACACGTATAGTGATAGCACTTGTAGGGTATCTAGATCTCTCTAAGTCCAAAGGCTTTTATAACAAGACAGGCAACAGATGTCACCGGGCCTCAAGGCAAGGTGTACTACAATACACAACACGTCACCACACACCCACAAAACCCTCAATAAGCCTCATGCGACACACAGGTGACCACAAAGAACTTAAACACACCCTAAACATGACTCAAAGCTTGTGCTCTAAGCAGAAACCCTTCAAAACATGACCACTCAAGCCACAGGATTTGAACCCACACACTCAAGCTTCCAAACTGATCGTAGACCCACAGGGTGTGAACCTGTGCTGATTCAGAGAAACAATAACCAAATAAACCCCGTCTGACAAGCCAAAGGGTTTGAACCTCTGCTGCTTGCGGAAATGAGAACCCTCAAGCACGCACTAATCAGACCACAGGGTTTGAACCTGTGCCACCTGTAGTGCCGCACATTAAAAGAAGGCCTCTGTACAAACACTAATCAGACCAAAGGGTTTGAACCTCTGCCACCTGTAGTATCTCGCACACAAGAAACGCTGTCTGACAAGCCAAAGGGTTTGAACCTCTGCTGCCTGTAGCACCGCATGTCACAAGAAACCCTCAAAACTCAAGAGCGCGTCTGCAATGACACAATATCTCTTATTCTCAGGGTAGAGCGCAGTCAACCAATCACTCAAACTGTACACAAGTCCCCTGCTAAGCTTTCTACGCCTCGTGCACTACTCAAGTCACTCAAATGTTATAAATAAAAGGTCTATTCTCTCGCTCGAAGCTACAAACTAATCCCAAAGCTAGAGCGCTAAGCTGAGGACTTTCACACTCCAACAAGGGGGGTCCAAAACTTGTACACTATTACTATACTATGGTATTTATATACACTGTGCTCTACCAATTAATTGTCACGATTTATTCACTTTTTTCCTTTTACTTACCTAATCGTGACTCCGGACCGGTCGGGCCGCTTATCGACACCAGCGCTTGGCATTCCCATGTTATCGCTCCAACGTCGCGCATCTTCGCTTCGATGTTGCGTGATACTCCACACTCTCCCATGCAATCTACAATGCGTGACTTATACGTACATTTTCACTTCAAGTATTTAAGTAGTAGCTCTTACAGCATGTACCCCAGCCTCGAACTAACTTTAATCTATACTGAAACTATTGCTTTATTCTCGGCCGACCAACTAAAGACTTAGTCAGGATGCCTATTACTTTAAAAGGAATCGTTGGTGATTGTCCGAACGCGAGACAGCCGACGCTTATCCTTGATAGGAGTTCAGGTCTAATAATTAGTTCGAGGCTTTACCCCTGCTCCTTAACCGGAGCCAACAGATGACGACGACATTGGATATCATACTGTCCGCAGTCTACCTTGCAGTCGGCACGGCACTCTTCGCAGCAGCCGTGATACTAGCAGTTCTATTTCACTACAGGATAACCCCTCGGATTCCTCATGTTCGATATAACAACAACTGGTTTCCCCCCACACCGATAAACTATGTCATCCCACAGCAGCCACCACCGGCACACTTCTACCCACCCGTACCGCCAAGACCCCCAACAGTCGACGAGTACCCTGGCGTCATCCGCGGGAGAGACGAAGAAGACGTTCCTGGGGAGATGGAAATCGGTGTTCAGGAAGGAAGCGATGGAGATGTTGCCGGAGCAAGACTCCCCCATGTCCAGCTTTCTCCAGACGTCTCACATCACTCATCCGCTGGCGCTACCCCCCATCCAGCGTCAAACTATCCCACTGCCGCAGACCTGGCCAGATACCTCGTACGACTCGGCCTGGGGACAGCAGGCCCAGCAGGCTCCCCAGCCACCGAGCAACCTGCCAGCGGTCGTCCTAGGGATTCCTCAGTTCTCCCAGTCGCCAATGATCCCCACTACATTTATGTCAGCTCCACCACTGAGCTCGACCTCGTCTGGGACAACCTCAATATCCCCCACGCTGCATACCTTCCCTGTCCAGCAGAAGACCTGACCTATGGAGCCACAGCAGAGTTCCCCTCTGACATACACTGGGATGAGCCCGTACGAATTGTCACGAGGCCTCCCACTCCCCCTGAGCCAAGCAGCGAGCGAACGACAGAGCTCCCATTACAGTGGGGCCAAGGAAGGCTCGATATTCCAAGGAGGAGAAGGGAGCCTCCGAGATCTGTCATTGAGGTCGCGGAAGAGCTCAACCAGTCCGATCGAGACAGGAGACAGGCAGAGCGTGAGAGGGCAGAGGCAATCAGAAGAGTCGATGAAGGACATTCAGGGCAGAGGATCCCAGAGGTCGACAGTCGGGGAGAAACCGTTTATCACACCCCTACAGACAGCGTCGCCAGTACCGAGAGACTCCCCGACGAGGAATATGTCAACGGAATCCTTCACGGGGGAAGTCCATCCCCCTCACCAGTCCCCTCAGTCGCGATCCTGAACACTCCCCCAGCTGACCACCCCGATAACCATTGCATGGGCCCTCTACCTCCTGTCAACGGGTAAACTGGTTCAGGTCCCCGCCATACTCCTTCATGTGACCTTAACCGACCTATGTAATCATTTTCAGAAAGAACTATTGGAAGACCCGAACTGGGCCGTAACCCCGGCAGGAATGGACTACACCTATTTTCAGAAAGATTATATCCTTAGGGAAGAAACCTTGCATTTCGCCTGTACCGCTTATAACATGATTCACCCCGATCGTCAAATCGAGATACCCGCCAGGTACCAACGACCCCAGTACGACACGTCGTCGACCGTGAACACACCAGAACCAATGGATGACGAACCCCCAGTACCACCCCAAAGGGCTGCGATACCTGTGTACCAAAGATGGGAACCAGGTTATGCGCCCGCCCAGCCGAGCTACGCATATCCCCGCGGGTATGGCCCACCAGGCTCGCAGGGGCCGTCTAGACTCTTTGCCGCCGCAGCGGGCAGCGATGGAGCGGGATCATCGAGTGTACCCCAGGGGCCGGTCCAACCACCCGACAAGCCGCAACCTCCGAGCGGTCCGCCGCCAAGCGGGCCGCCAGTGCCACCAGCCGGACCGCATAGGTGGGCGCCGCCCTGATACCCGCCACCACCCGGACCGCCAGATCCGCTGGCTCCGTGGATTCTTGATGCAGCCAATCTAGGGCCCTGGGCCTCGCTAAAACCGGAAATGGTCAAAGTCCCCGATGACTTCCATGGCGACTCCAACGATATCGCTCGATTCTTCTCCCAATGCAATATGTACTTCTCGATATTCAATCAGCATTTCTACTACCACCCACACAAAGTCATCTTCTGCGCGTCACGCTTTAAGAAGGGGGTGCAGGTATGGTGGGAGTTATGTGCACGAGAATTGGGGAGGGACACTCAAGGCTTTCAACTCTATCCAGCCTACGAGCAGTTCGTCGAGGAAGTCAGGCAAAGATTCTGGAAGGATGCCAATGCCGAGATCAAGTTCGCTCAGTGGGAAGGGCTACGACAGAACAACTTCCCAGATGGCGACCTATTCTTCCAGCAATTCAAATCCCTTGCTTTTGAAGCAGGCGTCCTTGGTATTGACCTAATGATGGTGGCTCAGGTTAAAAAGGCGTGCCGGTCAACGACCAAAGACATTATCTACGCATCAGACGCTGACCCTCCTGCCGATTACCAGGCGTGGAAGAAGCGGATACTCCGCATCGACCATAATTGGAGGACTCGAAAGGCAGAGCAACATGGGGGCAAAGTAACAGAGTGGAAACAGCAGGCGAAGGCGAACACCACGCCAACAACAACGAAGGGAAGCCAGCAGCAGGCCAGTGTTCCGGAAAAGACAACGGGAACTGGCACGACTTATGGAGGGGCAGGAAAGCCCATGGATATTGACGCAATACGTGCCAAGACGAAGTGCTACGGATGCGGTCAGCTTGGGCACTTCAAGCGAGACTGTCCCAAGCGAGCGAAGACCAAGGAGGAGGCACTATGACGCCTCAACTATTACTGGGATCATGTAGCGACCAATGAGAAGACGGACGCCAAGATCGAGGAGGTAAAAGACGAGGCCGAGCAGTAAACGATTCGACTGACTCGGCAAAGGACTTAGTTTCATCCGGTACGCATTTGTCGCCTGCTGGTCAAGCTTATTGTACTTCTGTAGTTGATGTAACCGCGCATTTGAATATACCCGCCCATGACTTTACAATCAGGAGTGAAACTAAGGAAGAATCGAAACAGACCAATGGGGCCGCCGTCCCCAAGACTGCGCAACCGGCTAAGCGTTCGGCAAGTAGCTCATCGCGAGTGAAAGCATCGGACGACGAGTCACCCACCATAGTGACACCTATCATAACGACGCGCCAGTGGGATCCTCAATTATGGAGGACAACCAAGCGACAACTACGCGATCGGATAGGGCAGGGCAAGAGTTTCACTCGAACCCTGGTAAAGCAACTTCGTCTGCGGACGAACGTGCAAAGGAGTCGAAGTTTAACTCTCCCGAGCAAGCAGAGACTCCGACGGAGGATTTAGGAATGGGGAAAGAGACGCTCAAAGCAACGAGGGACCCTGCGTTTTCACAGGGCCTAGAGGGAACAGACCGGGCTGGTAATTCCGTTCATTCGGTTCAAGTCGAGTCCGCTGTCCTAGATGGCCCCTCTGGGACACGCACCTCACGTCTCGCTGGAGAGCCATATCCCAATACGGTACCACCTACCTCAAGTTGCGACCCTGCAGGATACCGCGCTGCCGATGAAAAGGAGGAAGCTGCTAGCGCCCAGGCGGTGAAAAGGGGGCCTCAGGTACAGGTTGAAGAGATTCCCGATGACGAAGATGATACGAGTTTCCGATTGAGCCAAAGGACTAACAAAACACCCCCTGTAGCTCATGAGGAGACCCAGCTGACGGTAGCTGAGCCCCTAGACTCTGGTGTGAAGGCTGAGAAGGTCCCATCTGAATGGCTTAAGCTGTTCGAAGCTGAATGGACACTGCACGGAATCAAGGAGGCAAAGACAGAGTCAGAAGCCAGGGCAATCCTAAAAAATTGGATCCATAAGACTCAAGTCGAAGAAGTAGTCAATGAGATGCTTGAGGGGTTACAGAAGGCCATGTGCACCAACGCGCTAGAACGAATGGATGAACTCCGAAAGCCCCGACGCTACATTTGCCGACTAAGCAGAAGCGATAAAGCCCTGACAACCGACATATTGATCGAAATGGCGGATGGTCGGGCCCGCATTAATTCCTCCGCTCTGGTCGACAGCGGCTGCACAAGTAGCGCTATTAACCGAGCTTTTGTCGAGAAACATGACATTCCTACTCATGCGACGGCAGCGCCCATTACCATCTATAATGCGGACGGATCAAAGAACAGCTCAGGGCAAATCACTGCTTTTGCCGAACTACGCATCACTATCAGAGATCATGCCAAACGTATTGACCTAGCCGTCACTGATCTAAAAGACTGTGATGTCTTCCTCGGGCATGATTGGCTAGTAAGGCACAACCCGCTAATTAACTGGCAGACGGGAAAAATGATCTTCGGACGATGTCAATGCCGTCACACCCCGATTCCATTGCCTGATGCAGATCCATATGATAAATGGGACGAGGAGCTTGAGGAGGGTGACACTATTCTTGCAATAAGCTTTGAAGAAGCTATTCGCATTAGAGCGTCACGACATGTAGCCAATGACCTAGCGGCCGAAGCCAATGCAGGAAAGAAAGCCAAAACGTTCGAAGAAATGGTCCCTGAATGGTGCCGAGACTTCAAAGACTTATTTGACAAAGAAAGCTTTGATGAACTCCCAGAACCTAAACCATGGGATCACGCCATTGAACTTATTCCAAATGCCAATGCCAACTTAGACTGCAAGGTATACCTGCTTAATCGAGCCGAACAAGAGGAATTGGATAACTTTCTTGATGAAAACTTGTCAAGTGGAAGGATACGTCTGTCCAAGTCGCCAATGGCATCGCCATTCTTCTTTGTTAAGAAGAAGGACGGTAAGTTAAGACCAGTCCAGGATTACCGGAAGCTTAACGAGATGACAATTAAAAATCGATATCCGCTTCCTTTAATCTCAGAACTTATGGACAAGCTACGCGGTGCCAAGTACTTCTCCAAACTGGACGTTCGATGGGGGTATAATAATGTCCGGATCAAAACGGGGGACGAGTGGAAGGCCGCCTTCAGGACAAACCGAGGACTATATGAACCCACCGTAATGTTCTTCGGGCTCACCAATTCACCCGCCACTTTCCAATGGATGATGAATGACATTTTCAAAGACCTCATCGCGTCAGGAAAAGTGACCATCTATCTCGACGACATCCTCATCATGTCCAAAACCAAGGAGGAACACCGCCAGATAATGCGAAAGGTCTTAGCGATCTTGAGAAAACACAAATTATTCCTTAAAGCCGAAAAATGCGAGTTCGAAGTCCTGGAAACGGAGTACCTGGGCGTCATCATCAGCGAAGGTAGCATTCATATGGACCCGGTCAAAATTAAAGGCATTCTCGACTGGCCGGTACCGACCAAAAAGAAGGAACTCCAGTCCTTCTTGGGATTCACCAATTTCTATCGACGTTTTATAAAAAACTATAGCAAAATTGTGAAACCCATGACCCAGCTCACCGGGAACGATGCATGGAAGTGGGGAAGAGCACAGCAGGAAGCCTTCGAACAGCTGAAGAGACAGCTAGCGGAGGACGTGGTACTGGCAATACCAACAAATGAAGGAAAGTTCCGGGTAGAAGCGGATGCCAGCGAAGGAGCCATTGGTGCAGTACTCTCCCAGGAGCAGGACGGCAAATGGAGACCAGTATCGTTCCTGTCGAAGTCCCTCTCTGTTACCGAGCGTAACTACGAGATTTACGACAAGGAACTATTAGCCATAATGCTCGCGCTCGAAGAGTGGAGGCACTACCTCATGGGTGCCTATCAGGATTTTGAAATCTGGACTGATCACCAAAATCTCCAATATTTCCGGAAGCCTCAGAAGGTCAACCGACGTCAAGCTCGGTGGATCACCGAATTGGCAGAATACCATTTCACCCTCCATCATAAAGCCGGTACCGCCAACAAAAAGGCAGACCTTCTCTCACGACGAGCAGATCACGATCAGGGACAGGATGATAACGACCAAGTAGTAGTCCTGTCTCCAGAACACTTCTGAGCGATGATCATGCCCACCATCGAGAAGACCCATCAGGATGTGAAAACTGCCACCAGAAATGCACACCTCTGGGACAACTTCGTCGCCGGCTCTCTTAACCACGATCGCGGCATGAAAATGGACGATGGTCTCATCTGGTACGACGGCAGAATTTATGTCCCACGAGATCATGCTCTACGAGGAGAAATCATCGCTCGATCACACGATCACATTACCGCTGGACATCCGGGTATTGAAAAAACTAAAGAGCTCATGCTACGAGAGTTCTGGTGGCCAAAGATGAAAAAAGACATCGAAGCATATGTACGGGCCTGTGAGACCTGCCAACAAACAAAAAGCAGTAACCAAGCCAAGGCAGCACCACTTCATCCAAATGAAATACCATCCCGCCCATGGACTCACATCTCGGTGGATATGGTCACGGGATTACCCAAAAGCAATGGTCACGACGCCATCATCGTAATTGTCGACCGGTTCTCCAAGGAGATCATCCCCGTGGCATGTTCCACAGAGCTAACGTCAGAAGGGTGGGCAAAGATCCTACGCGATGAGGTATATGCCAAACATGGAATGCCTCAGGTCGTAATCTCAGACCGGGGAACAGTGTTCGTGTCGAAATTCATGAAGGATCTCTACGATCTTCTTCAGATCAAAGGCAACTTTTCAACGGCCTATCACCCCCAGACGGATGGACAAACCGAGCGAGTCAACCAAGAGGTCGAAAAATACCTTCGCATGTTTGTCAATCACCTCCAAACCGACTGGGCGGAATGGCTCTCTCTTGCTGCATTCGCTCATAACAATCGTACACACTCTTCCACCAGTAAAAGCCCTTTTGAAGTCAATTACGGCTATAATCCTGCCATACTCCCAGGAACAAAACCCACTACTCCATTCCGCACCCCCGCTTCTGATACCTTCGTCTCCAAAATGCAAAACATCCACGCCACTGCCAAAAAGTCTCTCGAGAAAGCTGCATTACAGATGAAAGCGCAATATGACAAGAAAAAGCGCCCAGCCATCGAGTACAGAGTAGGCGACAAAGTCTGGCTTGACACGACAAATCTCCATCTCCCTAGACCAAAGAAAAAGCTTGACGACAAACGGACCGGCCCCTTCGAAATCAAAGCCAAGAGAGGCGCCTCCGCTTATATGTTGAAGCTACCCACGAATTGGAAGATTCACCCCACCTTCAACGAATCACTCCTCACCCCTTACAATCCACCAGCATTCCCTAACCAAGAACAACCACCTCCACCACCGCCTGACCTCATTGAAGGCGAAGAACACTACGAAGTCGAAAAAGTTCTAAACAGTAGACAACGAAACGTGCGAGGCAGACGAGGGGAACCATCGAGAAGGGCTACAGATTACTTCGTCAAATGGAAGGGGTATGGACCAGAGTCTAACAGCTGGGTACGGGAGGAGGACATGGACGCTGACGAGTTGATTGAGGAATTCCTCACGGAGCACATTGAGCTCATCGCAACAGATCGATCAGACACAACCATAATCATCACAGCAGAACGACCAGATGGAGAACATTGGGGACCACAGGACGGTTGGCAGTATCTTATTTGACCAGCAGACAGCCCACAATATGGACCAGCAGTGGAAACATGGTACTATGAACATGAGTTACCACAATACGCCAAGCTCTTCGACCAATACTGGGAAATCAACTGGGAAGAAGACCACCTGGAACGGAATGGCGGAGAAGAAGCTTAACAGCAGTCGGGACGCCTGCCTTAATGAGGGGGTAATGTCACGATTTATTCACTTTTTTCCTTTTACTTACCTAATCGTGACTCCGGACCGGTCGGGCCGCTTATCGACACCAGCGCTTGGCATTCCCATGTTATCGCTCCAATGTCGCGCATCTTCACTTCGATGTTGCGTGATACTCCACACTCTCCCATGCAATCTACAATGCACGACTTATACGTACATTTTCACTTCAAGTATTTAAGTAGTAGCTCTTACAGCATGTACCCCAGCCTCGAACTAACTTTAATCTATACTGAAACTATTGCTTTATTCTCGGCCGACCAACTAAAGACTTAGTCAGGATGCCTATTACTTTAAAAGGAATCGTTGGTGATTGTCCGAACGCGAGACAGCCGACGCTTATCCTTGATAGGAGTTCAGGTCTAATATTAATACAACCTTAAATAGTAACTCTTGGCTTGTGGAACTTCCTTTCCTGGGTGCCACGCATGTTGCCATAATCACACCATTGCTTGGTGCTTACTCAGAGCTCCAGCTTGGGGCCAGATCCTGGTCTCTCAGCTGTGCAACATCGGTTAGCCACACTATCCACATATGAATTGTAAGCTTGTGAATGTCAACTGGCTAGCAAGTCTAGGTAAACAGTCACAGAGGGCTTGACAATTCTCTTTTTCTTCCTCTACTATTGGAAAGAATTGGGCATTTCTGAGGTTTCTCCACAAACATGTTAGCTCCCTGCATGTGCTGACTTTGAATGAGCATTATTCAAATTGCCCAGTCTCACTCCTACCACCGCATTCAAATTTTCCGTGTCTCTGTTTACACTTTAAAATCTTATTAAACTCTTCAAGATGATTCTCCCTTCTAGAGACTATGTGAATGAAGATATTATTTATTATTATTTAATTTCATCAACTTTTTTTCAGGCTGAAGTTTAAAGTTTCAAACACATTTGTCATACATTGCAAAGGCAACTAGATTCCTTCTTCTTTCCAAGTGTTCCCCTGAAACCCAATATACCAACCATGATTCTGATTGAAATCACATTTGGTGGACAACCACAGACCTTGGTGTGAAGGATACCCAAATTGTTTGAAGCCGATTTTGAATATGAGACATCCTCTTCATCATGTTCAATGGTAAGTTCAATCTCATCCTATTCTTCTCTCTTCTTATTTCTCTTTTCAGGTTCCATTATCTCACCCATAGCACTACTGATTGGATAATGGTTAAATCCATCAGCAACTGATGTGTTATGTGATGGTGTCTGTGCACATGCAGACCCATCTCAGAGTGACACAATGTCCTACCCCTCCCTGAAGCAAACCAAGATGTCTGCTGAGTATAGTACACAGAAACCCTCCCTAATTGGTGAACCCTACCCGAGTCTCCAGACAACTGAGTGCAAAAGCAAGACTTTGCGATCCAATGCAAGTTGGCCGGCTATGCAATACACCTTCTGCTGGACCAATGTTATGAGTGTCAGCTGTTCTGTAGACTATGACAATGAGAGCTTCGGATGGTCATAGGAGCTCATTGGTGAGTGGTTCTACATCTTCATATGCAAAAGTTCTAATGCAATGAACAAGTGTTCAACATTCAATGGGGATACCTTACTCTTTGGTTGATATAATGCTGCTTGCTACAATAGGATCAATTGTTAACATGACCCAGTAAGGAATGTGGAGGCATGCAGTCTGTTTTGGATGCCATCGTTGTTAATGGCAGCAGATTCATTATTCAGTATCTTTGAAGCACTTATAATTGCAGTAGGTAGTCAACTATTTGTGGCCCATCATGCTCACTGATCTGGACTGATAAAGTCAGTACTCTGGAAACTCATCGATTTTCATTTATCTCTCTCTCCCTTGGTTCATTTATTCCATCCATGATCATTTAAATATCATTGACTTCTACTGTAGAATGTATGGTCAGCTGTTACTTCTGAAAGTGTGAAGCCCGATAGCCCTGATTTGGTATCTGACATCCCAATGAACAAGTACATTATACATGTATCATTATAATCCTGCTTGTGTCTGTGCAGTACTACTGCATTGTTCAATTCAATGTGAGTCCTTCATGACTGTAGCTGGGGATATGTAGGCTTGGTTTGTCTTGGTGAACAAGTGATGGGTTGTTCAGGGTCAATGTGTGATCAACATGTCATGTCTTCTCCTTGTCTTTTTCACTTGTCTTTCCTCTTGTCTTTTCCATTACATCCTCCCATTAGATATTTGATCATCCTTTTGTCATTGTCTTGTGTAATTTCCCTTATATACAGACTGGTGAGCAGCAGCAATCCTCACCCTCATACCCACTGCTCACAGTATATCATAACACATAGATAATTTCTTTTCTCGCACTGGCCCCAAACCAGAATCCTCTACCTCGGGACAAACGAGGTCACTGGAAGCCCAAGACTCCCACTCCCAATCTCGATGCTCCTTCCCAATTGTACTATACTCCCAAAATCCCTGAGCTTTCAGATCCACCATTGCAACCACATCCTGTGATGTCAGAACCTCCTGCAAACACACCGGTCACAATCGAGGCATTCAATGAATTGAAAACCTTAGTCATGGCTCTCTCCTCACAACTCTCAGCACAACAGCAAGCTCAACCTCGAGTTCAACAAGAGTCCCAGACCCAACCACTGCCCCAGACACAGCAGCCTCAGCAGCCAGCCCCTGTGCTTTGGTTAGGACCTCTCATGGGCAACCCTGTGGCCGGTATGTCTACTACTTCCCTCTTTACACTCTTCCCCGAAGTCAAGGTGGCCACAATCACATCTATCATTCAACACAATCTTCACTGCTCCAACTTATACAAACTCGACCCACGCTATTGTGACAAGGCAGAACGGAAGACTCTGGAGCTCAATGGTACTACTCTCGAACTCTCCAATGACAATTCCTCCTTGAAGGAGTACAAAACACTCAGCTCCATTGTGGTGCCACTGACCACCCATTTCTCCATTCTCATGGTGCACTACCAGCCGATGGCAAAATCAGCCCTGCTTGGGGTCCAGTTTTTCTGCTACACAGCCCACCTCACAAAAATCACCTCTGAATACGAATGGCATGTGGTTGTTGCATACCATATGGCATTCTTTACCAGATGATGACATGAAATGATCAACGGTGACTACAGAGGATGGGGGTGTATTGACCTAGAGCTTAGAGGTGAACATCTTTTCCCTAACAGGAAGATCAAGGCCTCTTCTCCCACCTCAAAGAAAGTCATGCCCATGGATCAGTCAACCATCCCATGTCACAACTTCAATACTGGCAATGCATCAGAGCGCAGTGTCCCTGGAGGCATCAACACATCTGTTCTACTTGCAGCAAGATGGATTATGGTGCTCATACCCACAAAACCACCTAGGTCTCCAGAAGGGCGAGTCGCTCTTCACCACACCCTCACCCAGACCTGAGTCCTGGTGAGAATCTTCTTCTTTGTCATCCGGTTCCATCATCTTCAGACATCTCTCCTCTCCTGCATTCACACCTCTTCCCACTGATGTCTATAATCCGTCCTTGTCACCCTAACATGTGCCCTTGTGCCAATCAGCCTCCTGGCTCAGCAACACCCACTACCATCACTTCCTCACTCCATGCCCCTGCATGGGCTCACTACTTACATGACTATCCCAACCAAATATTTGTACAAACCATAATAAATATCATTGATCATGATGCAAACATCGGATACAGTGAGAATCACAATCACTCACAAACATGCTCCAACCTTCACACTCCAACGGAGCATCCCGCCACCATCACTGCTGACATTGCATCTCAGGTCTCTGCTGGCCATACCCATGGACCTTTCAATGAACCACCATTACTGTATTTTCTTTCTTTGCCCCAGGGTGCCATTACCCACAAGCATCACAACAAAATCCATCATATATTCCATCTCTCATGGCCACATGGATTATCCATAAATGATGGTATTCCTGATTCCGAGGCTTCTACAGTCTACGACATGTTCCGCAAAGCCATCAACGATCTCATTGCTTCTGGGGCTGGTTCATTGATAGTCAAACTCTATTTAGAGCAAGCATTCCATCAGATTCCTGTCTGTCCAGAAGACTGGCACCTGCTAGGTTTCACCTGGGCTGGCAAATTCTATTACAATTTAGTCGTATGCTTTGGCCTTTGCTCAGCACCATATATATTCAACTTGTTCGCTGAAGCTCTCCACTGGATTATTCAGCATCACATCCCAGCTCATATTCGGCACTACCTCAATGATTTCCTGGGAATCTTTTCACCTGAGCATTCTCATGACACGGTTCAAAACGCTCTGGCTTGGATGTTAGCACTTGGAAGACAGCTCAGCTTACAGTTCCAGGCCTCAAAGATTGATGGCCCATCGACTCTCATCCAGTATCTCGGAATTCTTTTGGATTCAATCAAAATGGAAGCCCATCTCCCTGACACAAAACTAGCCTTCCTCCATGAACTTCTCTATACCTGGAAATTATGACACACCTGCTCCCTTCATGATCTCAATGAATTGACAGGATACCTTCAGTTTTGCTCCCAGGTTATCCTAACTTTTCGCACCTTTATCCGGTCTATGCATGACTTTTCTTCCACATTTCAATTGCTATTTGCTCAATGATGGATCCCAAAACTGGTCCGCATCGACCTGGACTGGTGGCTGAATACTGCAATCCATTGGAATGGCATTTCTCTCATCAAACCTGTCCACGACACCATTCATATCTATACAGATGCCTCAGGCTCAAAAGGCATTGGGGGTGTGTTCGCAGAACGATGGTTTTCTGCCCACACTTTGTGCCGCTTATGCCATCACCACATCCAAGTCAAGGAAATGTACGCCGTTGAAGAGCTTCGCGGCATGCACTGGTGAAACTAAGAGAGGCCTAGCGTGAAAACACACCAAACCTACACTCAATCCCACTAACACACACACACAAATCTCTATAAGTGCGGAGGGGAGCAAGGAATTTAATTCTACTTGTGCACTGACAGTACCTCAACAAATCTCAAGAGCTCTCTCTCAATGGCCCAACGCAACACGAAGTAACCAGCAATATCTCAAGTTCTCTTTATTTCTCCTCTGAAGCTTTTTACAAGAGAGCACAGAGTACCACGCAACCCTCAAGGCAAAGACTTTTATAAATTTATACAAACAGACACACAGATCCATGAAAACGACACAGTCCGCACAGTGAGCTCACTAAGTACAAATCGCCGCTAGGTCCAACTGCGCACAACTTCGCCTTCTTCTTAGCTCGCTAAACCTGAGTCCCGACTTGTCACGACAAAAGCCCATTCAGTGAGCTCGCTAGTACAAAGTGCCACTAGGTCCAACTGTGCACACCTTCACCTTTCTCTAGTCTGCTAAACCTGAATCCCGACTCGTCACAAATGAGGCCCTCGGCACTCTCAAACAAATCACAATAAACCCTCAAACAAACAGGTATTGCACCCCGCAAGCTCACTAAGTAACAAAGCACCACCAGAGTTCTTTCAGCTGGCACGCACCTACTACACTTAGTGCAGCTGTCACAGAGTAGCCTGATTAGGCCAATTCCTGCACGAAACCCTCAACCCTCTCTTACACTGCACCAGAAATGGAACAGAACTTTCTCTCAGATGATATCCAGTCAACTCTCAAGGCCGGCGCAGCTTCACTGCCGCTGAATCTCTTATTTATCTCAAGTAAACCGAAGTTTATTATCCAAAATGTTTCTCTGTTTCTATTTCTCTGCAAGCTCGCTATAACCAATGAACCCGGAAGCCAACTAATGACTCTCTTGCCAAAACACAGTCTCTCAGCACTTGTCTGTCACGATTTCCAAGGCTAGCGACTAGCAGGCTCACTACACAAGGCAGGAGACCTACAGATTCTGAGCTAAGCCTTTTCAATGCAACCGAAGCCATTTGCACTGTTCCTGAGCAGAGAAGAGGGCAAATAGTAACTTGGATTTTACACTGCCTAACTGTACTACTTATATACTACGAGCGAAAGATGATTACAAATAGTCCATGAGTACAGAAAAGGGTATAGATATTTCAATGCATTTCTATGGTTTTCTATGTCAGTCCACCACAGCTGTGGTATTCCTTGGCCGATGAGTCAGACTGCCTCTGATTGGTCTCATCAAGGTGTTGCAATGATGGTGCATGTCAAAGTCACCTCTGTGGGCCTAGGACCTTGGTAGCTGGCGATTAAGCCCATGGCATCTCTCTTCCGGAGCTCCTCTCTGGTGGACACCTCCTTTCTTAGGCATATTAGCCATCAGGTCTTTTGGGTTGCTATCAAAAGAGCTAATCTCTCGGCTGAAACCCTTGTCTTAAGCCTGCCTCGTGATAGCTCTCCATTTCCTTCCTTGCACGAGGTTATCTCCGGATTTTCAGGCACCATGCTTCTTTCATTAAGCGAGCACATGGTTATCATCGTTATGTTGCGATCCACCTCTAAGTTCATCCTACTGATGCGTGCGCAGGTCAAGCTTATTGGAAGGAGTGAGCTCACTAATTGGCCTTTCTGTCAAGCCTGCCCTTCAGGTACAGTGCTATGACCAAGTCCTTGGTTAGCTCTGTCGTTTCCATTGACATACTGCAACATCGCTTCAGTAACCTCGCTTAGCATAGGTATCCACATGTCTGCTTAGCAAGCTCCCTAAGTGTAGCCTATAAGCTAATGCTTAAACATGCCAAATTGCGAATTTACATGGGTAGCCACGACACAGGTGTGACACCATACTTCATTCTGTCCTTTGCTGGGATGAAGAATTTCAAGGGAAACCCATTATCTTCCACATTGACAATGAAACAGTCTTTGAGGCACTGAATAAACTCTCAATACATTTGCCTCCCACAATGCAGTTTCTCCATCACTTTATTGGCCTGGCTTGCCACCTTGACTTCACATTTACTTCTATTTGGCTTTCTTCTTCTGAAAATGCGCTTGCTGATGCTGCCTCCCGTTTTTTATATGCACGCCTATTTCAACTTGCACCTTACCTCAATAAACAGCCTTCCTTGAAGCTCCTCTGGATTGGTGGTATCAGCGACATGCACAGCTCACCAAAACTGTTGCATTCTACCTCTGGCATGGGCTCGCATCCAGCACATGGTCAACCTACCTCACTGGTCAAAAGTTCTTCATCAAATATATCCAGCTCCATTTTCCCGCAAACGAAGATGGTTCCATACTCCCTGCATCCCAGCAAGCCATTATGCAATGGGTTGCATCCCTTGGCCACTGCATTCAGCCCAAAACCATCAAAGCTTATCTCACCAATGTCTGATCAATGCATACTGACCTCAGTTTACCCTTCACTGCCACAGACTCCCCCCTCATCCAGTGCCTCATTCGCAGAATCAAGAAATTTCATGGGGAATGTGATCACAAGCCAAGGCAACCAATTACTCTCAGTGTCCTCACCGACATCCTCTCTCATCTCAACACAGAGAAAGCTGGGTACAGCACCATTTATGCAGCATGTTGCATCACCTATGCTGGCCTCCTCTGCTGCAGAGAATTCACATTGAAATCTGCCAAGTCTAACTTCTCACCTGAAACCCAGCTCTCTACAGCCTCAGTCAAGTTCTTCCCATCATATGAAGATGCAGAATCTGTCTCAATTTTCATCCCAGCTTCTAAAACAGACCCGTTCCGCAAAGGTGTTACCATTCAACTTGCCTCCACTCCAGGCAAGGCAACTTGTCCAGTTGCAACACTCAAGCAGCTTTTCCAAGGTTTTCACACTGCAGACCAGGAGAAACCACTCTTCCCAGCCCCAGACCACCCTTCCAAGTCACTCTCCCAAAGTTTCTTCATTTCTACCATTTGCAAAGCCCTTAGCAATGCTGGTTATGATCCATCCCTCTTTGCCAGCCACAGTTTCTGTCAAGGAGGCACCTCAGCAGCTGCCACCGCTGGTTGCTCTGACTATGAGATCCAACTACTAGGCTGTTGGCACAGCGATGCATACAAGCTCTACATCAAGGTGGAGCCATCATGTCTCCTCTACATTTCTTCCTCCCTTCATTGGGCTCACTCCAATCACACCTCTTACATTCCTCTGCACCTCTGAGGTGCCATATCTCTCCTTGGCTTGGGTTGTCCAATTCGGGCACCTGAGAACTCGTTTCTCACAATATCACCATTGTCCCAAACTTATCTTCTCAGTCATCTCATCAACTCTTGAGTTCCTATGATACACTCTCCCTTGAGGAGATCATGGCATTGACATGTCTATTCACCAGATCTGGGTACGATCCTGAGGGGAAGATAAGATTTAATTTCAGTATGGTGACATAGGTTTAGCTAAATCCTAAGTACTGTGTTACTGTAGTTTTGATATACAGTCAAATCCCCCTTAACCCATAGCATTTGGTGGACTCTCAGAGCTATGGGTTATTGGAGAGTATGGGATGCAAGAGTGTCACGTGTAACATAGAATTTTTTGACCTTGTTTTTTCCTTCAAATTCTTGTCCCATACCTAGACATATCGGACCCTTGCAAGAGGAAACCTGAGAAAACCCGCATTGATACTGGTTTTCAGCCTAAATTTATGGTCTGGCAGGTGCAGCTACAGAGGATGGCAGTATCTGGCAATCTCCGGTGCTAAATTCTCCCTTATTCTTTGATATACTGTACAATTTTGACCTTATCTTCATGGGGTGTGACATGTTATGCTACATCTTCAGCCATGAAGATCTTCACATACAGATGTGACATGTTATGGTCATCTTCATGTTATACATCTTCATTGCTGTGGTAGTCTTGTGGTTCTGTGTTGTGACTGAGCTTCTAGGTCATGAGTTCAATCCTGCTTGATTGTCTTTTTCTTTACTCCCAGTGGTGACATTTTGGATGGCTGGATTTGCCAAACAGGCCGACTGTTGGCAAGAGA